>JADRCO010002832.1:0-12066 GCA_021464525.1 Rhizophagus sp. LPA8_4_AMF
ATTTTAAGTATATTTTAATAAAATTTTAAGTATATTTTAAGTATAAAGACTTTTCATAGGGAATACATTATTCTTAGCCCAAAGATCCTATAATTTACACCAGGAATCTTAAGGACATGCATTTTCTGATTTTTTATGAGATAAGTAAAAGAAAATAAAAAAATAACACCAATAATGTATAATGCTAATTCATATGGAAAAATTGTTACCTGCGTATGATAGTTCAATCGTAATCCCAATCACAGCTTTTAATATACTCAGAAAAAAAAGATCTTTGAACCTTTTATATAGTAATATTTCTGATTTTTTTGCTATTATATACTTCGCAATCTATAAACCTAAACATTAGCTTTAGTATTATAAGTAGTAATTCGTCATACGTAATATTAAACTGATAAAAGAATTCTTACAATCCCCAAAACAAAATTGAACTCATAGATACAAAAAAAAGAAAATTCTATAAAAATACAATACCAAAATCCAAAAACCCATTCCAAAAAATAAAAAAAAATCTACAATTAAAAGTAAAAAAGAAAAGAAATTTATATAACATTAAAAGGTAAAATTTTAAAATGACTGTCTTTTCACATATAAAAAGTTGTTTATCCTTATCCTTAAGACCTCTTACCATAAACTGGTAAGAGAAAATGAGCCATTAAAGTGTAGTTCTAAAGTGTATTTTAAAGATAAACTATAAGTTATTTCCAATACTGTGAAAATATAATGGTGGCTTATGTTGTAAACCAAAAGTGCCGTTAATATCCAGTAGATTGTTTGAAGATGTTATAAGGAGTAACATGTCAAATTTTGATTTTAACTTAATTATGAACGTGTTTAGCTAGGAAATTAGCAGAGGATCTTTTCAGAATCTGAATACCAGCTTCCTAATTAGGTGACATTCATGTTTGGTATATTTTCTATTAAAAAATAGATGTTTGAATACATTAGCGAGAAGGAAAAAAACTTGAAGGCATTAAAGAGTAAAAGATAAGCTAATAGTATTCAAAGTAGCATTTAATTTTTGCTAAAATTTTACTTCTAAAATGTGCTGAACAGATCACAAATATATTCAAAAATCCTTTTAGTACATTATAATGCGTCAGTCTATTAGTGTATTCATAAGTATTGCTGAGAAAAAAAAGAAAATCTTTATCTTTCAAAGTATTGTTGATTCTCTCCATGTTATTGTATTTTTTCATATTTTTCAACTCAATAAAGTTAACTGTGTCAATAATTTGTTAAGGTTTAATAAAAAAGAAAGAAAAGTAGTCCAGTCATCAAAACGTAGAAACAAGAAAACTAGATAAAAAACTTTAATAAATAAAAAGTCAAAGTTTGCTGTTTAATGAAAACAGAAGGTTTATATGAAAGAAAAGTATTTTATTAAGGCTTGGAAGTAAAAATATATATAAAATAAATGAAGAAAATAAAATTTTAATATATAAAAAAAAGTTAGTAAAAATGGTCATAAACGCAACTGGAGAGAATTTCCTCTCAGATTCATATTTCTTTATTAAATTTAATATATTTATTTTTTCCTATTTTTTAATATAATTCTAAATTAATTTAGTTAAATAAATAAAACAATAAGGGTAAAAGAGTGATAACTTATTAATTATGTATGATTTGTATAACTATATTAAACTGTTTACTCTCTGAATTTTAATGATGATTTATTTTTTATATATCCAAATATAATCTTAAAACTTTTAATATATAATATTTTAAAAAACCAATATTTGAAAGTAAACTAGTGTATGTGAAAATTATAAATATATTACTTAGAAAAAATCATATTAAATTAGTATTTATGCTATTTATTTATTATATAAAATTTTAATTAACAATTAATGAAAGATTATCCTTATTTTTTTTTATTTAGTCCTTATAATTTGTTTTTTCTAATTGGCAAATTTTTTTAACCAATAATATTCCCACCTACCTAATATCTTGTCACAATCTAGCTGTTTTATATCATAATAAATTTCTGATTTTGGATAGGATCATCTGAGGATTGACTAAGACTACACCAAAAAAGCCTTAAAGAAAAACTAAATCATATTTTCTTTTGCTACCATTCGGAAATCGGAATGACCAAACTTAGAAAAAGCAGAGTTTTATCAGAGTTTAAAAGAGGAGGTGGGAAAGGGAAATAGTTTAAATTCTTGCCTCGAGTTAACTAAAGGGTGAAGCGAATCCAATTGATTCTTTATGCTCTACTGGGCAAAGACTGACTAAATGAAGAAATCCATAGTTAGTTTACTCGCCGAAAATAATCTAACCCTCGCTACTTGCGAAAGTCTTACCGGTGGTTTATTTGCTGCTAACCTTACCCACATTCCTGGGGCAAGTCAAATATTGAAAGGTGGTTTGATAGTTTATTGTAATGAAGCCAAAAAGATATTAGCTAAAGTTTCTCCACTAACTCTCGAAAAATATGGAGCAGTTAGTGAGCAGTGTGCCCGGGAGATGGCTCAGAATACTCAGCAATTGCTAAAAGTAGATTTAGCAATTAGTTTTACCGGTAATGCCGGACCTCAGGCACTAGAAAATAAGCCGGTGGGTTTGGTTTATATTAGTTTGGCTATTCAGGAAAGATTAATTAATAAATCTTATCAGTTTTTTGGTTCGCGAGAAGAGATTAAGGAGCAAACGGTAGTGGCAGGGATGGAGCTGATTGAGAAAGTTTTGAATGAGAAGTATAAGAAGTTTACCATCTGGTAAATCTTAAAGTTTTGTACACACTATATTCTCTGTCTACTTCTTTACTAAATTATATCAACCATTTTAAGGTCCCTCAAAGGCTTCATCCTTCTTAATATTTATTTATTTATTTTATTTTTTATTTCAAGTCTATTATCAAAATAATCAATTTGTTTTAAAGCCTTTTATTTAATCACTATCATATAATCTACTTTAGTGTACTTAATTAATATTTAAGTGTTCGATCCACTGATTTAATGATATGGATCTTTTTATAGTAAATCATTTATAGTAATACTAATGTATAATCAATCCACTTTCATGTTATTTGTCCAGACTGATAGTTTGTTAGTAAAGTAAGAGAGTATTTGTTAAAAATAAATTGAGCTTGTTTTGCTGAACCAGCAGTTTATTTCTTAATAACAAATTTATTTATCTTAATAGTTTTTTTTTAAATACTTGGATGAATTTTTTATAAATATAATATATTCATTTAGCTTTATATTTATTTATTAATAAATACAAATATTTAAATTGTTCATTTTTTAAAACTAAATGATATATTATAGTTTTCTAATTTCTCCATCTTATTATCAAAATATTATTTAATATTCTTTGAAATAATTACTTATGAGAGATCCATGGTATCTCCGTGTCCTACACCAAATTCCTTATTTTCCAATTCAGTTTGATAGATATTATATTGTTCACTCCATTGTCCGACTTTAGTATCTCTAACAAAAGCATCGAATTTGGGTGTGCTTCCACCTATAAATATAAATAAAAAGTAAACAATAGTGTTATAAACGAAGAATTTGTAAATTTCTTCCAACATACCATGTTCAGCCAATTTAGCCAGAGTTACTACAACTCTTACGGCAGAACGGCATAATTCATTGTTTTTATCAATTTCCGATTTAACGGCATTATCCTTCATTCTATATGTAAGAGTTCCCTTGAGTGGTTCAACCGCCTCATCAAGTCCTAAGACGTAATTTGAATTCAATAAGTAATCATATTTATAATACTGAATAATTCAAAACACTCACTTTGTGTAACAGCTGTTGGCGCAACACGTGCTAATCGAATTAACATTGTATGTGAAAGAATTGCAATATCATGCTGGTCCGATAATCCGTCGATAACACGTGTGAGGAAGCTATATATTTCAAGCTTATCGAGACACGTTTCAAGTAAAGTATACATACATTCATATGCGGACTATAAATTGAAAAAAAATGGGTTAAGAAAATTTTATCAAATATTATATATAATCAAATAAGTACCTTTCGGATATCAAGACCATCATCTACTTTGTGTTTAAATGGACCCATTTCAACCATATGAATAAGATGTTCCTGGAAAATTACAACAAAACATGAATATATATTTATTCTTATAAATTACTAAACAGATAGATAGAATACCTTGATAAGGGTTTCTTCATATAATAAAGGCAATAATTGATTCAAGACATCACGAATCAAATATGGTTTGTTATGAGCAGCTGAGTTTAATGTTGACAAAGAAAGCCTTCGTACATTCTATATAATAAAAATCAAAATAAATAAATAAATAAGTAAACAAATGATTGTTCGAATTAAATATAAATTATCTAGATGAAAAATTATAAACCGACCAAATCATTATCCTGTATTAATGACAAGAAATCAACAATTAAAGGTCGTAATAACTCATCATATGCCTGTCCTTGATTTATAAATGTAAATTTGATAGCTGTAACGACTGTCCCACGAGTTTGGGCAGACGTAGATCGAAGACGTTTCTAAAAAAAGCATTATTAAATAGTTAACATTTAATATAAATAAATATAATATATATTAAAAAGTAAATAGATATTTACTTGAAGTTCTGGCAAAAACTTATTGGGATTTGCCAATGTTAATTTGCCAAGACATTCAGCAACAACACTTCGAGTTCCTTCCTCAATATTTTCACCGCTATCAAACAAAATATTCCTAAATAACATAACAATCATAAATATTATTACAAATAAGTAGCTAATATAATTTATGAAGAGATAAATTTACATACCAGATGTCATCGGCAAAAGGACCAAGGGCTTTGACACCTTCTTCATTTGAGTAACGAGAAATAATCTAAAAAAAAAACTCAATAAACCATTATATTATTTAAGTTTTCAATAATCCCAAAAATTTATTTACCTCTTTAAGTCCATGTAATAATAAATATCGTTTCTTCGGATCCTCTCTGATCTCATTGATAACAATTGGCAAATACTTGCCAACATTACCAGCACTTACATTACCAAGTGCGAACGCAGCTGCCGATTTTATGTCCTCAGAAGTTGCTGAAAACAGAGACAAAATAATAACATGCAAGTTGGAATGCTTGCTTAAATCCCTATATAAACCAACCGTAATTTTACCAATTGTATTCACAAAAATTAAATGAATTATGCAAATTTCATGAAATCCGCTTACACTTTACGTCCAATTTCACCTAGGGCTAATAAAGATAAATATTTTACAGAATCGCTTTGTTTTGGGTCCTATTGTGTAAATAATTTAAAGATTGTAAATTTAGAATATATTAAATCCACTTATAAAAATTGAAATTCTTTACGAACCGATATTTTCTTTGAAAAGTCAACAACAGTAGGAGAACAATTTTTCTGAGATGATACACAAAGAACAGCAATACACTGTGCAATTGTTGAATAAGCCTAAATTTTCAAGAAAGATAAGAATTATTAAGAAAATATAAAATATCGTCGATTGCATATTAATATAGAAAAGATACCTGTTTTGAAAGAGTCAATTGACCTTGATCCGAAATCAAAGCAGGTTGAAGCAATCCTTGTAATAATTTATTAAAATCGGCTTCATTTGTTACTATCAATGTTTCAAATAGAATCAACAAACTATCTAAAGCAGCTCCTTGAACAAGAGTAGATTGCACAAGATTGAAAACAGAAGGTAATATATCTTTGTGTACTGCCCCAAGTGATTGTGGATTAGTACTCAGAACAGATACTACAGTATTTAGAGCTAATGGTAACAAATGAAGATCTTGATCTGAAATATGGGGTGTCAGCTCTTCGAGTACACGCGAATAACTTGCGGGAACTAAGAAATTGCCATACCTGTTACGTATATAAGAACATTAAAAATTATATATTATGAATCATACAATAGTAAATAACATTATTAAGTAAGATATACCTTCGAACAAAAACTTCCAAACATACTAAACTAGCGACTTTTAATTGACGATGACTCTTCCTAAGTAATACTGCAACCTCGTTGATAGCTCCAATAACAGCTTGTTTTACTTCTTCGCTGGCACATACTGTACTATCAGCAATGCTTGTAAAAACCTTTACAGTCGTTAACCGTGTAACTTCATTTCTCAAACGATCCAAAAGCATTGGCATGCAAACTTTAAGTTCCTCCTTCAAATTATCACCACACTGGGATATAAGTACGCCCAAACACATAATGGATCTTTCTTTAACTTCTTGATCAGCATCAGTTGTTGAAAGACGTGCAATAGTGACATTATAAATGTTCAAAATATATGATCTGAAAGAAGGATTTAACGGCTGTATATTATATGTCTTAGTTTGCGCATTATATTCAATAGGACGAATAACTTTAACCAATTCAATGCAAACTAAGAAAGCCTCGGATGTGATCTTATAAAATTTATCTTCAACAGAGGAGATTATTGGAGGGCATAGTCTAGCAAGATGATTATGGAAGACTTGCGGTGGATGAACTTTAAACAATTGTCGGAGAAAACTCAAAGTTTCAATCTTTAAATTAGAATTTGTACTAGAATGATGGTTCGAAACATCTGAAGAAGTAGATAAAGAATTTTCAATGGCCGGAATGAAAGTATTAAGATTATTATCAAGACCTCCATTTAACACTGTAACTAACTCTCTCAAAAGCACAAATCCAGTTTGTTTAGTGACAATTGACTTTGAAAGTAATTGCTTCGAAAGGTTTCGGCTGAGTTTAGGCACCAAGTTTCGAAGCATTTGTTTGGGGCTGTTTCAAAATAAAATAATATAAAGTAAATTAGATAAATTAACAACACGTGCGTGTGAACGTATATAGTTAGTTACCTTTCTTGAGATTCGCTAGGACCAATTGCCCTTCTACGTTTAGGTTCATGATCATCATCTCTTGGAGCATAACCTTCTCCACCATATACAAATGTTTGTCTAAGCAATGCAATAAATGTTTGGAGAACATCAACGCGCACAGATTCTTCCCGTTCTTTAAAACGATTTACCAAAGCTGGGGCAACACTTTGGTATAATTGAGAAAGAAGTTCATGTCGAGTGCCAATAATGGCTGCAAGCACTTTTGAAGAAGAACGACGTACTTTCCAAGAGATATCATCGTCATCGGAATAATCTCTGTAAATTTTGTAATTAACACATTTAATCCAATTTTCAAATGTGACATTTATATTGAAAACAAACGCACCCCTCATCATCATCTTCTTCATCTTCATCTTCTGTCGCCATCTCTTCATCTTCATCCATTTCTTCGTCATCCTCTTCTGCATCATTATTATAATTAGGATCATATTTCAAATAAACTAAACAAAGCTCAATTATAGTATTAATATTGGGCGTGATTTCCGTAGGACAACGTAGCACGAATGATTCTAGTGCCTAAGAATAACAATTAGTATTGATTACTTAAAATATATATTTGATATTTATTCTTTTTTATATGAAAAGATTGAGCGATTAACCTGTAAACAGTTTTCACGTAATTCATCATCGTCACAAGCATCGACATTTTTAATTACTAATGGTAAGAATTGAGGCAAATGTTTCCCTAATCTTGGAGCACTTGATCGACTAAAAACGCGTAAAATAAACTTATTATTTCTTTTCATTTTAAGAGTTTTGATCTATAATCACGTGCCTTAATGTTCCAACGCATTGAACTAATGTTTTCAGTTTATCATTTTGATCACCGGCTCTACTAAATTCTACCAGTAATTGCTGTACCAATTCATTGAATAGATCGTCGGGAGTATGTGTCACGAGATTACCTAAAACGAAAAATAATTAGTAAACGAATGATGAAAAAAAAAATAATCAAGTGTTTACGTACCAAGAGCAATTGTGGTTCTCTTTCTAAATGCTGGTCTTGAATGACTCAAAAGAGGTATTAAAACATTTTGGATTCTTTTTTGAACTTGCGGATTATTGGCAACAGAATGCCCAAACCGAGCAAGGAGTTCACTTAAAATGTCAAGTGTATCCATTTTTACTTCATATGTGGCATTAGGCTATTTTCAATTAAACATTAATAAGTTATAAGAGATAAAAAAAATTCAATTTGACCATCTAATAACTAACATCTTCAAGTTGTGTGAGTAGCCTTGGAATTAATCGTACTACAACATTGCTAGCACTAGGGGAATTGCTTGGTATTTCAACAATGACAGTCTTTAAACCTTATAATTTTTATGGAACATCAAGAATTAGATTTTTATCATATAAAGCAAAAAAAAGAGTATACATTATTATTACCAATGCCCGCGATATCTCGCAATTCTTCTTTTCCTGGTTGTGTCGTATAGCTACAGAGCTGTTCAACGATTTCTTGTAGTTGTGGCTCACGAACTTTTTTAACAAGTGGGGCGAGACTAACAAATCATCATAATTATTAGAATATATTTATAAAAGAGATTCAAAATACTTAAATTTTAGCTATCGATTATTACCATTTAACTGCCAAATTCTGCACTTCTCCATTAGCATCATCCATTAATTTTATAACTTTTTGAACTACTCTCTTTTCAGTAGATTCTTCTAAAGTAAACCCATCCTTCTGAAGCTCATTCATTAAATCATTAGTAGCCATGTACCGAAAATCGGTATCGCTAGAGTCCATCTGTTTTTGTATTTGAGTGATCCCACAAATTGATTATTTTAGGTAAATCAAGATAACGATAGTTATAATCAGACAGGAATTATACCTTCTCTAGTAACCCGACTACCAAATATGAATTGCTGCTCATTCTTGCTTAATTTGAAGCTATCGGATAATTTAATTATTCAAATGAAAAAAATTAGGAACACGTTCTCAAAGACAATTATTTAAAAAAAATTCTATAACTAATAATGCAAGACGTGTTGTTTATTCTTTAGGCCAAAATAAGAGTTAAAACCAAATAATGATAAAATATAGTCACAGTGTTAACTTCCAATAACTCAAACTCACAAGTTACAAACGAAAGAACGTAAAGAACTTCACAATTTAAAAAGCTCAGCTCGTATCTATTTGATAACAAGATAATACAACTTACATAAAAAATTTAGAGTAAAACTATATTGAAGCTCCGTTAAGAGCGTGGCAATAAAAAAAGATTCTGGAAGTAACTCGCGGTATTTAAGCTCAAGTAGATGATAAGTCAATAACCGCAGTTCAATCAGTTTCCGGGCGGACATTTTTATTCCGGATTGGTGCGTCAGCAAGCTGATTTAATCATCATTCACGTGATCTGATAGGTAATACTCAAAAAAAAGGTATTAGTCAGAAATTGACCAAATATTACTCAACTATTATAAAAATAAAATAAAATTATAATCTTAAGCTTAAATTGTAATCCATCTAAGATTGGCAGAATTACTACAACTATATAGTTATTTAAAATATATATTATTATAACTTATTTTTAGCCAATAATATACTCCTATAAGTAATAATAATTTTTTTTCATTAAGTAATTATATTATATATTATATTTACTTATTATTTATATACTAATTATTATGCAATTATATTTTAATATAAAGCATTTTTATAACTGTATAAAATATTGGGAATTGCTAAATCTTACCAGTGGTAATCATCACCAGTTCACCACTATATTATTTTATATATAAAATATTTATCATAACACTTTCATTAAATTTGTCAAAATTTGTCACCTACATCACACCCCTCCAGTTTTGCATTTTTAATATTTATTCTAGGAACTTAGAATTTTTTTAGTAGGCAAAACCATATTTGTCACCCTTATATATATCATGTTATGCTGGTAATGGTCTCCACTGGTGATCTTTAGCAAAATCCTAAAATATTACTTAAAAATTATTTAAAATTTTATTTTAATAAAATTTTAATAGTCAGATCTATCTATAATCACTCTATATCCCAAAATCATAAAGCTAAAATATACTATTTATAATCATCATCATATGTTAATCACTATTACAACAAAATTTAGGTTGAAACTAATTATAATTATATGTCACATGACTATTATTATATAATAAGTTAAAATTGAGCTAAAAATATAGTGCCAGGCTGCCAACTAGAATTATAAATTTAAGTCTAACTGGCAAAATAAAATCATCAAATTTTTTTTTGAATTATGTAATACTAGTCAGAATTATTAAAAAAGTTTTTTATAATCACTACAATATAACTTTTTTATATATTATAATTATATCAGTTACATGTTTTTTTGCTATGTATATGACTTTAAAGAAAAATAAATCAATTAAAAAGTATTTTAATAAATAATTTTTTACTTACATTTTTAAATTTTTATAAAATATTATTTATCTAATTTTAATTCTTTTCCACATATACATCGAATAAATTTTGGATTAATTAACTATAAAAAGTATTTATAATGACGTAATTTTTTTTTTAGAACACATGTGAGGTTCTCCATTAAGTGAAAATTCATTATATTCATCATCATTGAATTTCATCAAAGTTATCATTATGCTCATACTCATTATCACTGTTTTCACCAAAATTATTATCAGATTCATTATTAGGATTATCATCATCGGTGTTAACATCACTAAAAGAACGTTTTTTATAAGTATTATTAATAATTAGAGGAAAATTAGTTGTTTTATTGGTTTAAAATGTATAATATCTTTTACATGATCTATAGAGGTTATAATTTTATTTTTGTCTCTTTTGCTATTTAAATTGGAATTTGTAGAAAACAATACAGGAAAATTAAGTGTTGTTTGTTAAAGTTTTTGTTTTCTGTAAGTATTTTCCATTGGTTTCCATCCCAAAAATAATTTTTTTTTAATTCAATAATTTACCTTGATAATTATGTAATATGGAGTGAGTGCTGGGAAAAGGGATCAAATTAACAAAAATTTTTTTTTAAAAATGACAAATATTTTGGACCAAATGATCAAATCTATATCTATTTTACTTAAGAACTTTTTTTTGAAAAAAATTTCAATTTGGTCCCTTTTCCCAGCACTCACCTCATATATTATAATATAATACTATAATCGTAATATATTATTACGACTTCATCATAATTCAGGTCTCATGGAATTTTGCAGTAAAAATATCAGTTATTGGAATCTTTACGAAATCTCGTGGTAAAAAAATCAGTTTAACTCTGTGAAAAAATTATAGATCAACTATACTGTATTTATATAAATAAAGTAATACAACAATACTATATATATATTTCATATATATATTATGCGTCAGATACTGATTTGATACAGATGCAGCTGACGTATATTAGATATCTATCGATACTTGATGTACGTCAGTTAATAATTAACAATTGAGGCGCGTCAGCTATTATCTAACGCATTAATAATCAATAAATAATTATCATTACACTATCATTTCCTTTACATTTTTTTTACGCTCTCCAATTTTTTTTACACTATCATTTAACTTTTTTAATTTTATAATGGAATACAATTTTATTAGCAAGACTACACTTAATGATATAATTAATAAATATATAAGCTCTCTGTCAGTATGTCGTTAAGAAAAAGCTTTAATTAATAAGAACCTTTTTGAGAGGATAAAGAAAATATTACTTGACCCTTCTAACAAAGAAAATGACACAAAAGCTACACGTAAGTGGGCTAAAAATTGGTTTATCCTTGAAGAAATAAGTCTTGATGACTATAGAATTATGGTCAAAAAGGATAATAAACCTGTTTTAATAGTTGAAAATATGTACGAAGTATTATGCAGAATACATGCTGAAATTGATAATTATGCAAGTCAGAAGCAGCTATGGGAATCAGTTAGACAAAATTAGAGCTTTGTAAGACAAGAAATTGTTGAAAAATTCATTAATAACTGCACTATATGTGCCACTTGAAAGTTATATGGACTTCGTTTGGTAGTTTTGTTTATGAATAATTCTATTTGTACATCACATAAAAAAACCTTTATAAAGTACGGACTTGTTTATGATGGTAAATCTCGTGAAAATTGTAGTTTAATTGATGAATTATTTATCCGAGGTATTCATGATGAAGAAAATATTCCTGAAACGATCAAAATTGCAGATTTTGAAAATTCAGATGAAAATTTAGATAATGATTTCGAT
>JADRCO010002833.1:0-12065 GCA_021464525.1 Rhizophagus sp. LPA8_4_AMF
AATAGTTTTAAATGTACATTTTGATTAAATTTGAAGTAAATATTAAACATATGTCGTACAATACAATAAAATTTCTGCCAATTTCGTACACTTGAGCAAAATTTTGCTGTACACTTTGGCAATTTCTCAGACAGAGTTCACTATATAAAAAATTTTCATATTCAGGGGCCCTAGCCATTTATATAAACATCTTATTTAATTAAAAATGTTGAACTTGACATTTTTTCATTAAAAAATAATAAAACTCATTTTTTTACTAAAAAACATCAATTCCATCATTTTTTCATCAAAAAAGATGATAATAACAAACATAATATTTTTTTTATTAAAATAATAAAAATCATTTTTTTTTAATGAAAAACATTAAAACCTGACATTTTTTCATTAAAAAAGATGAATAAAATCATTTTCTTTAATGAAAAATGTCAAACTCGATGTTTTTTTCATTAAAATAATAAAAAATTATTTTTTTAATAAAAAATATAAAACCTGACATTTTTTCATTAAAAATTATAAAAAATCATTTTTTTTAATGAAAAATATCAAACCTGACATTTTTTCATTAAAAATCATAAAAAATCATTTTTTTTAATGAAAAATGTCAAAACCTGATATTTTTTCATAAAAAATCATAAAAAAGTATTTTTTTTAATCAAAAATGTCAAACCTGACATTTTTTTCATTAAAAATCATAAAAAATCATTTTTTTTTAATAAAAAATGTCAAACCTGACATTTTTTTCATTAAAAATCATAAAAAATCATAAAAAATCATTTTTTTTAATAAAAAATGTCAAACCTGACATTTTTTTCATTAAAAATCATAAAAAATCATAAAAAATCATTTTTTTTAATAAAAAATGTCAAACCTGACATTTTTTTCATTAAAAATCATAAAAATTCATTTTTTTTAATGAAAAATATCAAACCTGACATTTTTTTCATTAAAAACTATAAAAAATTATTTTTTTTAATGAAAAACGTCGAACCTGATATTTTTTCATTAAAAATCAAAAAATTATTTTTTTTAATGAAAAATGTCAAACCTGATATTTTTTCATTAAAAATCATAAAAAATTATTTTTTAATGAAAAATGTCAAACCTAACATTTTTTCATTAAAAATCATAAAAAAATCATTTTTTTAATGAAAAACATCAAACCTGTCATTTTTTCATTAAAAATCATAAAAAAGCATTTTGTTTAATGAAAAATGTCAAACCTGATGTTTTTTCATTAAAATTATAAAAAAGCATTTTTTTTTAATGAAAAATGTCAAACCTAACGTTTTTTCAAATCAATTTTTTTAATAAAAAACGTCAAACCTGATATTTATTTCATTAAAAATCATAAAAAATCATTTTTTTAATGAAAAACGTCAAACCTGACATTTTTTTCATTAAAAATCATAAAAATAATTTTTTTTAATGAAAAATGTCAAACCTGATATTTTTTCATTAAAAAATCATTTTTTAATAATAAATATCAAACCTAACATCTTTAAAACATTGAGTTTGATATATTTCATTACAGCCAATTGTAAAAATATCAGACTACCTAATCATTTTTGCTTCAAAGATGATTCACAGTTATACGTATATGATCATAACAGATCAGCAGTAATTTCTAGCCAAATGTATAATTCCTGCCAGAATAAAAATATTTCCTAATATGGAAATTTGCATAATATATTATTATTATGATCAGTAGATATGTATAGAAGTTTATATAATTTTGATAGGTGTGATAGAAACATGTAATCCTATGTACTGTATGTATATATAGTGGTTAATACAGTATATAAAATTTATGGTATATAGTATACTTTATATAGTTTATTACCATACATTGGTCACCATATATCCATATATTAACCACCATATATACAGTCGCCACTGGTTATAACGAACCTGTTTGTACCGAAAACTGTTTGTACTGAACCAAGTTTCACAGAACTAATTTTTTTATAATTAATTGCACTAGATATAACGAAATCACATAATAAATTACCATATACCGCATCCAAACGCATTTTAGCCAGCCCACGTATATCAATTACATATTTAGTATAACAAACAGTCACATGACTTTATTAATGATATAAAATATGAACGCGTCATCATTAGTCACGTTGTCCTGATTTTACCAGAAAAATTGTTTCCGTTAGTTTCAGATAATTTTTTTCAAAATACCGATAATATCAACAAAGAGAAAGAGAGTTAATCTTTCTGCTGGTCAAAAACGCAAAATTTGTGAAATGAAAGAAAAGGATCTGCGCATTCAGAATGTTGAACTCGCGCAAAAATATAATGTTAGAAAGTCAACAATTACCGATATTTTGAAAGAGAGTGAACGTTGGCTTACAATTGCAGAAAGCCAAGAAAATGTTAAAAAATTTTGTGGACCAAAGTGGCCTCAACTTGAAGATGCACTTGGCCTCTGGGTTGATAATGCACTTAATACAAAGCAAGATATTGATGGCAATATCTTAAAAATGAAGGCAAGCTATTTTGCTGAACAATTTTCCATAGAAGATTTTCATCATTCAGAGGGTTGGTTAGGTGGCTTTAAAAAATGACATGGTTTGCGTCAGTTTAAAAAGCAAGGTGAGGCTGAAAGTGCGCCCTCTGCTGAATCAATAGAAAGAGATCGCCTTGCTCTACAGCAGCTCCTTACACCCTATGATCCTGAAGACATTTGGAATGCTGATGAAACTGGCTTATTCTGGAAGATGGAACCTTCTAGAGTTTTGGCACGTAATTCTCTATCAGGCCATAAAAAAGAAAAATCCCGAGTTACAATATTTTGTGCAACAAATGCAACTGGCAGCGAAAAAATGACATTAACCTTTATTCATAAATACAAAACACCCCGCGTTATGAAAAATATTAATCATAAAAACCTTCCAGTTCATTACTATTGGAATAAAAAAGCATGGATGCAAGTTAGCATTTTTAATGACATTCTCCTTAAACTCAATGAAATAATGAGAAGAAAAAACTGAAAAATTGCTTTTTTAATTGATAATGCACCAGTACACATTATTTTGGACGAAACTCAAGAAAAGTTGGATAGTATAGATGTAATATTTCTTCCACCAAACACTACCACTAAACTTCAGCCTTGTGATGCTGGAATAATTCATTCATTTAAGTGCCATTACAAGCGCCTTTTCCTTCAAAATCGGATTAATGCCTATGATGATGTGCAGGATGGTATTGTGGAAGAACTTGCAGATTATACTATCTATGATGCTCTCCAGAATGTGGCTGAGGCATGGTCCATGGTATCTTCTCAAACTATCTCAAACTGTTGGAAGAAAACAGGTATCCTTCCACAAAGTGATGAAGAATTTTCTGATGATGATGATTCAGTATTTTCTGATAGGTATAAATTTTTTATATTTGAATTTTTTAAATATTAATTAACCCTTAAAATCAGTTCTTTTTTCTTAGTTTTGATATGGAAATCAATGAACTTGAAATGTTAATTTCTCAGCTTCCAAAAAGCAATCTTAATGCATATGAATATCTTCATATTGAGGATGAGATTCCGGAGGGTGAACTTACTGATCATGAAATAGTTGATACTATACGAAATGCAAATAGGGAAGAGGAACAAGCGGCAGATGAAATTGAATTTACGCCGCCTATATTGGAAAAAGTAAGTCCAACAGAAGTAGAAAAGGCTATAGATAAAACTATAAGATTTTTATATGAACAGGGACCAGAATTTGGTGAAGTTAATGACGAGTTAAAAATTTTAAGAAGATTGCATAAACAAGTGAAGGTATTAATTGTAAAAAATTTAAAACAAGTTGACCTTCATTACTTTCAATATGATCATATTGTTTGAATATGCCGTTAAAATTGAATATTGTCGCACAAAATTTAAAATTGTACGTATTGTTGTATGTAGTACATAAATAAATAATAATAATATAATAAAACTACAATTTTATTGGATAAAATTTATATACCAAACTGTTCGGTATATAACACAAATATCATATATCGAATTCATTATATACTGAACCAAAACTCTTGGAACGGAAGGTTTGTTATAACTAGTGGCGACTGTACAGTATATACATAGGATTCCATATAGTATATATTTTCTACATACAGTTAGACCCTATATAGTCACATCCCATATAGTCACATCATATAAAATTCCTCTATATAATCATGCCTTTAGAAAAAACCAACTTATATAATTATTATATAAAAAACCTTTATATAATCACAACATAGTCACAACCTCTATATTGTCACCGATTTTTGTAGAACTAATTAGGTGACTATATAAAGGGTTAATTGTAATCATATTTATAATTCTGACCAGAATTATTAGGCATAATATATATTACGTAAAATTTCATATTAGAAAATAGTTATTAATTTCAGCCAGAATTATAAACTTAGCCAGAATTGCTGCTAATCTGTTATGATCACATACATATAACTGTGTATGAAAAAAATTTATCAGAGTAAAAATGAATCAGATGGTCCAATATTTTTGCAATTAGCTGTGAAGAAAAAATGAAGTCAATGGATCCAGTTAGGTATCAGGTTTAACCTGATATAGAAAATGTTTCAGTGTTTTTTTTATCAAAATCCAATATGTAAAAAATGTTTTTGGCATTTTTCTTATGATTAATACATAAGAAACACTGAAATGATTTTTTTGACCTGAAATATATTGGATCAATGGATCATAAATTTGATGACCCAACCTGAATATTTCAAGAGGAGTAGAAAGTAACATAGATTAATTAATTAAATAATGTAAGATCACAATTTATTTAATCTACATACCTATATCTAAGGCATAAAATGTAAGATGCGATTTATTCACCTTACATTACTTCCTTTATATATGATGTACACAAGTAATATCTTATTTTATTTGGTAGATAGATTTTATGAATACATGTTTATGAAATTAATTACAGTGTAAAGAAATATAACGTAAACTAATCAAAACATAAAACATTAAAACTAAGTATTATGTCCAAATGACTACTATATAATAAATTAGAAAGAGAGATCAATCTTAATAGGAAACTTATTAGAAAAATTCATTTAATAGCCCAGTATGATGATCACAAGAAAAAATATTCAATAATAAATTTTACTATAGGACTATAGTTTTATTAAACTATGTTGACTTACACCCCAATAATACGTATACAAATAAATAAATAATTATAATTAGCTCCCCCATGGAAAATGGCCTCTTGTTATTATTCTAATATTAAAAAATATAATTAATATTTTTTTTATTATTCAGTTTTAGTATTACCTCTGATCAAAAAATATTTATTTTAAATATTATATTATCATCATTATTCTATATTTACTAATAAAATTAATTATTTTTTCGCTAATATTATACATTATTATTCTATATCCAGTTCTTCATAAATCGAATAAATCTTTTTTTTGTTTAATATTAATGTTATTAATTATTTTTTTTTATTTATCATCATCATTTTACATAAAAATCATTAATCTTCTATATTATTATATAATACATTAAATAAAAATTAAAATCTTTTAGCTCTGGTTGCATTCATAACCTTTTTTACTAATTTTTTTTGCACAAAAATTTTATTTTTTCCATTTTATTTTCTTTAAATAATACACTTTAAGCCTTTATAATACACTTTATTTTCTTTATATTCTTTATTTTAGTTTTCTTTTTATTTCTACTGACTTAGTTTTAGTAGCGAACTTTAACTTTTGGTTTTTTCTGACGTTTATTTTACTGAGAAATAAACAACATGTATTATCAAAACTTAAGAGAAAATATTATAGATAAACTTTATTAATAAGAACAACAATGATAGTTTTCTTTTTTAACGCTATAGAGACTCAACAAAGCCTTAGAGAATGAAGATTTTTTATACTTCCTTAGCAACACTTTAGACTATACTAACAGACAGACATGATATGAGTAAGATTGCTTGCTGAAACTAGGGGTTTTGGCGAGATGGTGTATGCGAAACTGCTAAAACTAATTTCGCAAAATCATCCTTAAATGTTAAAATGCCAAAATTGCTGAAACCTGCCAAAACAGTTTTGCAGTTTTGGCGTAGTATATCATATAATATACATATAGTTTTGGCATCTGCAGCTTGCAGATCAGATAGAAAATTTTTTTTTAATTAAAAAAAAATTTTTTTCTTTTTTGATTTTTAAGGCGCCAGACCGGACTTACACATGAGATAATTAGGTAGATCTGTAGGTGTGATATGTGTTAAATAAGAAACATTTCTAACGTTTCTTTCTTCTTTTTATAGGAACGCCAGAACAAATTACACGAACTGGACTTTAGGTTAAAGGTAAATAGGAGGGGAGGTTTGTTTTTTATTCTTCTTTTTAGTAACGTTATTAGCATTACTTTTTTTTCTTTTATTGTAGGAATGCCAGATGAATTACACAAACCAGACTTTGGGTTAAAGGTAAATGGGAAGGAGTTCATTTTTATGTATTTTTTTAGTAACGTTATTAACATTACATTTTTTTTCTTTTATTATAGAAATGCCAAAACAAATTACACGAACCAGACTTTGGGTTAAAGGTAAATAGGAAGGAGTTCATTTTTATGTGTTTTTTTAGTAACGTTATTAACGTTACATTTTTTTCTTTATTGTAGGAACGCCAGAATGAATTATATGAATTAGACTTTGAGTTAAAGGTAAATGGGAGGGGAGGTTTATTTTTTATTCTTCTTTTTAGTAACGTTATTAACGTTACTTTTTTTTTATTATAGGAATGCCAGACAAATTACACGAACTGGACTTTGGTTAAAGGTAATGGGGAGGAGTTCATTTTTATGAGCTTTTTTTAGTAACATTATTTAACATTATGTTTTTTTCTTTTATTGTAGGAATACCAGAATGAATTACACAAACCGGACTTTGAGTTAAAGGTAAATGGGAGGGGAGGTTTGTTTTTTATTCTTCTTTTTAGTAATGTTATTAACGTTACTTTTTTTCTTTATTATAGAAACGCCAGACGAATTAGACGAACCGGACTTTGGATTAGAGGTAATAGAGGGAGGTTTCATTTTTATGTGTTTTTTAGTAACATTATTAACATTACATTTTTTCTTTTATTGTAGGAACGCCAGAATGAATTAGATGAACTAGACTTTGGGTTAGAGGTAATGAGAAAAGGTTTCGTGTTTGTTCTTTTCTTTAGTAACGTTATTAACACTTTTTTTTCTTTTATTGTAGGAATGCCGAAACAAATAAGACGAACTGGACTTTAAGTGAAAGGTAATGGGAAAGAGGGAGGGGAGTTTTTTAATCATTTTTTTAGTAACTTTTATTAATATTTTTTTCTTTTTTTTTGCAGGTTCTCAGACTGCTAACATGCCAAAACTATGCTGAAACATTATTAAATACTAGTGTCAGCTATGCCGAAACTATGCCAAAAGATTTCAGCAAGTTTCGGCAAGTTCGGCAGTTTTGACAAGTTTCACAGTTTCTTCACTATATATGAAGTTTTGGCTTTTGACATTAAGCCAAATAGGTTTTAGCAAGTAACCTTAGATATGAGTACTTAACTGAACTCTTAGGTTTCTTGGCGGCCTGCTTAACACATTTTAAATCTGGAATATCAGCAAAAATAAGACGATATTTTAACTATCTTTACCTAGTTATTTTCCCAAAAATCCCTTTCTTTTTTTTTCCTTCTTGCCGAAAATGGATACCCCTATTTTTCACTGGCAAATAACTCAAATAAAAACGATTCCAAAATGGAAAGGTAGTACTCCCAAATCAGGTGAAATTTCTGAACTTTTTCTGGACGTATTTCTTAACAAGATCATAACAAGTTTGGACGCACCTGATCACGTGCCTTCTTCAGAATTATTTTTAGAACATGACGCAACGAACAACTTTCATTTGCCGATTACTTCAATAGGCATAAGGAACACTATATTGGACACCTTTAATATGCAACATTGGATTTTAATTTGACATCTCATTTTTGGCTTCTTCTACTCAGCTAGAGGAATTAAGGATAGGGATAAAATGATAATTTTGGATGTGTTTTTTACTCTTCCTGTTTATTCAGTTTGGGTTTTATATAGATTTTATTTTTCTTGTCTTTTTTTCTCTTTATTTTCTTTTTTTGTCTATTTTTGTTCTTCTTTTTTTTTCTCTTTTATTATAAAATTTTCTTGAGTGAGTTTGTTAAATTTATTCCGTTAATTGACTAGAGAGGTGTGAAGCTCTTGGAGATATAATTTGATTTTGGTTGAAGTCCTATCTGCAATCACCAATTTAACTTATGTGAACAACTTCATCAAACTTACCATATATAGCAGCGAAAGAATTAATAACATTACCATATGATTGATTGGAGGATTCCTTTGCCTTGAGTATTTACAGTATGTAATTATGGAAAATTCCTACTCTGATGATTGTACGCAGACGACAATAGAGTTATGTGAATTAGCAGTATACATTTTGCTTTTGAGAGTCAGTGGGAGTTTATAAAATTATCGCAACGTAGCAGGTTCTTGAATGTTACATTTTGTAGACTATAGAGCAGTTTGCTAAGATGAGGTGCTTTATTACACACTTCTACTTATATAGGAACAAGTTTCACCAACAGTGCATATATGGGGTTCATAAGAATGACAAGTGGTGTTATATTTATTAATATTAGATAGCTTTAAACTACATGTATTTTAAACATTAACTCTAATAAAATATAGCATGTATTGCAGAAAAAAAAAAATAAAAAAAATTAAAATCTTTTCTAATCGCGAAATTATAATATTAATGAGTAATACTGTATAATATTTTTTTTTAATTGCTTCATATAAATTATTAATATAAGTACTAATTTCTTTTTAGAAAATCTATTGTATTCAAATTTACCAGTATAAAACAGATGTAAAAAAGCATAATAAATATACTGGATCAGCAAATTCAGCATAGCGTCGATAAAAATTGAAATACACTGTTGATGAAAGGTATAATAATCATTAATTGGTAATTTTTAATTGCCGCTCCAAGTTTTGCAAGTCCAAGGAAACAATCAGCAAAAGTGCAGGATTGGGATTCTAATGCTGTAATTGATTGTTTAATAGGATATAACGTAAATGCCAATACACACATATTATTAAAAAATACGTGTGATTGTAGTATGGATAATACTGCCATTAAAAGAAATCCAGGATTTTTAGATTTTGACTAAAATATAAAAAGTGAATATAATTAAAAATCAAAAATTCTACAAATAATTCCATAACCTTACATTTTCTAAGGGTATTTTATAACACATAATTGAATTTAGTATACAATCATATATAATATGCCATCTCGTATCTACCCATTTTTTTAATCCTTCACTACTAATATCACAAGCTTTGGCCTCATCTTTTAATGCAGCATCTTTTTTTTTATTTAAATATTAATTAATAATAATAATATTAATAAAATAAATAAAAATAAATTTAAATTACCTCCTTAATGACTTTTTTTAAAATATGTTATTATGGTATTACATTTTGTTAAAATACAATTTGCAAATGAAGTAGAGCAAATATATTTTGAAATCAAGTCAATAGCATATAAATTTATAAATTACATCAATTACATTAATTACATTAATATATTCAACTTCTAATACTGAAATTCATAAACTTTGTCTAAGGATCTGGTATTCATGTCTAAGCTGATTCTTTACAAAAGAAAAAATAAATTTTATTTTTAGAATTTCTGAAAAAATGTCAACTTTTCAGAAACTCACCTATTAGAAAATTACCAAATATCACCGATATCTAAATAAAAACGAAAAAATAATTAATAATTGCTTTTTTAAAAAAAATACAAAAATAAGTTTTGAAATGAAAAAGTTTCAAAATTTACCCATCCTATCGGTCTAAGCGTAAAGTCAAAACTGATATCTAAAATAAAAATGAAAAAAAATAATTAATAATTGTTTCTTTAAAAAAATTACAAAAAATAAGTTTCAAAACTTTTGTTTCAAAACTTACCTATTCTATCGATCCAAAGTCAAAGCCAATACTTAAAAAAAAAAGAAAAAAAAATATTTATTAATTATTATTTTTTTAGAAAAAATACAAAAAAAAGTTTTGAAACTTTTGTTTTGAAACTTACCCATTTTACCAGTCCAAAACGCAAAGTTGGGAACGATACCTAAAAAAAAAATAAAAAAATAATTAATAATTATTTTTTTTAAAAAAAAAATACAAAAAAAGTTTTGAAATTTTTGTTTCAAAACTTATCCATTTTACCAGTCCAATCGAAGCCGATATCTAAAAAAAAAGAAAAAAAATAATTAACAACTATTTTTTAGAAAAAATACAAAAAAAAGTTTTGAAACTAAAATTTCAAAACTTATACATTCTACTAATCCAAAGCGCAAAGTTAAGGACGATACATAAAAAAGAAAAGAAAAAAATAATTATTAATTATTTTTTTTAAAAAAAAAAATACAAAAAAAGTTTCAAAACTAAAGTTTCAAAACTTATCCATTCTACTGGTCCCAAAGTGCAACGTTGAGGCTGATACCTAAAAAAAAAATAAAAAAATATTTAATAATATTTTTTTTTAAAAAAAATACAAAAAAAAGTTTCAAAACTAAAGTTTCAAAACTTACTTATTCTACCGGTCCAAAGCGCAAAGTTGAGGATGATACCTAAAAAAGAAAAGAAAAAAATAATTATTAATTATTTTTTTTTAAAAAAAAAAATACAAAAAAAAGTTTCAAAACTAAAGTTTCGAAACTTACTTATTCTACTGGACCTAAAGCGTAAAGTTGTTTTTATAATATAAAGTTATAGGAAATTTAATTAAACATTATCTTGTGATCAAATAATTGGATTTAAATAAACTTTTTTTTGTTTTGTAACTATCAATATTCATTTTAAAATAAAAAAAAGTTTATTGAAATTGAAGTAGTAGATCACGAGATAATTGCAAAAAAGTGATTTTTTAATGGATGGATGGATTCCAAATTTTAAATCTCGTTTTCCCGTGAAAAAATCATTTTTTGCAATTATTTTGTAATTTATCAGTCCAATTTTAATGATTATTTTTTTATTTTAAAAAGGATATTGAAAATTACAAAATAAAAAAATGTTTATTAAAATCCAATTACTAGATTATAAAATAAAATTAAATTAAATTTGCATGAATATTATATAGTAATTTTAATA
This sequence comes from Rhizophagus sp. LPA8_4_AMF, assembly GCA_021464525.1. Taxonomy (NCBI): domain Eukaryota; kingdom Fungi; phylum Glomeromycota; class Glomeromycetes; order Glomerales; family Glomeraceae; genus Rhizophagus; species Rhizophagus sp. LPA8_4_AMF. Next base: position 11,204 of record JADRCO010002833.1, read on the forward strand.
ATTTGTGTCTGATTTATACATGAATTAGCGATTAATAATTATTTTTTTTTAAAAAAATACATTTTAAAACTAAAATTTCAAAACTTATTCATTCTATCAGTCCAATCAAAACTAATACCCAAAAGAAAAGAAGAAAATAATTAATAATTATTTTTTTTTAAAAAAGAAATCCAAAAAAAGGTTTCAAAACGTTTATTTCAAAATTTACCTATTTTATTGATCAAATAGTTAATAACTATTTTTTTTAAAAAAGGAATATAAAAAAAGTTTCAAAACTTTTGTTTTGAAACTTACCTATTCTATCAATCTAATTGAAACTGATACCTAAAAGTAAGGATGGGTCCTCAATTGATTTCTGAAATCTGCAATATTGTGGATTTTAGAAATCAATTGTGCTTAATAATCCACAAATCCGCAAATAATCCTTAAATCTGCAAATAATCCTCAAATTTGTAAATAATCTTCAAATCTGCAAATAATCCTTAAATCTGCAAATAATTCGCAAATATCTTGCAAATCCACAAATAATTTACAGTACTGCAAAATAGCCTGCAAATAACCTGCAAAATAATTTACAGTACCGCAAATATCTCGCAAATCTGCAAAATAATTTACAATATCGCAAATATCCCACAAATCTGCAAAATAATTTACAGTACTGCAAATAACCTGCAAATCTGCAAACTAACAAATAAGTCGCAAAATTTGGATGATTTTTTAACCCTATCATTACGAGTTAACAAATGGACAAAATTGACTGCTTTTTAGTATATATTATTATTATTTTTTTTAAGTGCGAAGATTAAATAAATTGAACGATCTTTAACAAAATGGACAAAATTGTCCACTTTTTAGTATATAT
>JADRCO010002834.1:0-12064 GCA_021464525.1 Rhizophagus sp. LPA8_4_AMF
TTTTTTTTTTTTTTTTTTTTCGTTAAAAAAAAATGAAACCGTTAAAAAATGGATTTGTTAAAAAATTTATTTTTAAAAATAATTTTACGTAGTAATTAAAATATGTTAATTACAAGGAAAAAAAATTTTTAAGGGGATAAAGAGGGAGAGGGAGCTATGAAAAAATGTTGCAAATTTATAAGAAAATGTTGGGGATCATATCAAGATAAAAAAAAAAAATTCTTTAATCTATTGAGATAAACAAAAAATTTTTTTTTTTTTATGTATTTAGAATTATGTATTTAGAATTATAAATTTTTAATTGTATAACAATGAGGCGGCACATATAGGGATTTAGTAGAGATTTAGATTTTGATCCGATGAGAAATTTTGAAAATGTCCTTCAATTCTGAGATATAGCATTGATAAGTGTTGTTATTATACAGGTTTTTTTTTTTTTTTTTAACACAAGAACCTTTTTTAAAAAGAAAAAAAAACAAATACATATTTGTAATCAGATTTTATTGCGGTATTAACGTATTATACAGGTTTTTTCTTAATTAATATAATACAATATAATACATATCAATCACTCATGCATGTTGTACCATTATACATTTTTGGTGATGACTTGCTATATTATTTGTTTTCAGCATTTAAATATGTGTTGCTATAATTGTCATAATAATAAATTTTTTATTTTCTAAAATAAAATAATATAAAAATAATATAAAAATACGTATTCACACGCTCAAATATCCAATATTATTGTGTGCATCTGAATTTGTTTTTTTGATTGGTTCCAAGTTTTTCGTCCAATAATTCTTATGTTTGATTGATCGATTTACATGAACAACAATGATAAAGATTGCATTATTTATTATCCCAAAATTACTTTATTTTTTATCTCAAAAATTTTTAATATGTTACGGATGACCAATGAAATCATAATTTGTGTAGCTTATCATATGAATTATCGAAATCTTCTAGCACGATCGGTTATTTATATGAACAAATTTTTAAAAACTTTTTAATATGATATAAACGGAATGGATACAAATAAAAAATATAATTAATATAATTTGAATACAAAAGATATACATAATATTTAAAATATAAAATAAAATAAGATCTGCTTTGCGACCTTGAAATTATATTATACAATTAAAATATGGGACTAAATTATTATAGTAGTATAACGGTATCCAGACTTTTCGCCAAAGTCCATTCGCCGCCTAAGGAAATCGAAGTTTCACCGAAGTGCATTTCACCGAAATGTCATTTCCTCGAATGGAAATTTTGCAGAATGGACATTTGTTGTAGGACGTTTCGCCAAAGCCATTTCGATGAAGGGAAATTTCGCCAAAGATATGGAATTTTTTAATTTTTCTTTTCTTTTTTGAAGACAAACGAATTGTTTATACAGTACATTATATTATGTCTATTTTTTTCCAAAGGAAAATTAATTTTATTTAACAAATTCATCGTAATCATCAATTTTTTGAAAAATAGGTTAAAGAGAATTTTTTCTTTGAACATTTTTTATTTTCTTTGTAACAAATTGTTAATGATTAAGGAAATATGTTAATGAAATTTCCTTCGACGAAATGAACGATTCGGGGAAAAGGATTCGGCGAAATATCCATTCGACGAAATCTCATTCGGCGAAATATCTCTTCGGCGGCGAAATAGACATCAGCGAAACGTACCGTAACCATATTATAACAGATAATACATTTTAAAATTTTTAAAATTGCTTTTTATTAATGTTGTATTACGCGACTAAATTATTATAATATACGTAAAACGTTTAATATAATCAGGTACAATTTATTTTTTATCTTTATATACTGTTTAAATTCATATCATGACTTCATTATTAATTGAATTTGAGAAATTTTCTAATTTTACATATATATAATAACAGATAATGTTTATATAAATATCTAAAAAAATCATTATTATTCTTTTACTAACATTGAAGTCTCGGTCCAAATTCCTCCACTTCCTCATAGCATAATTGAATTCGGTAACGTTCATCCCGTGGTTTTGGTAAAGGTGGACTAATTACGGATGATGTTGATGAGTCAATAATTTGTTTCTTTTTTTAAAAAGTCGGGAATTATAGGAGTGTGGGAGGACTTTACTCTCGCCTGTGTACCTAACGTTAAAACACCTTCGAATTCTCCTCCACATACTCTCCCAAAACTCTACTCATACTATAATAATACAATAATAATGTTTATAAATAAAATTGTCTTAAATTTTCTAAATTCAAACCTCTGCCTTTTTTATATATATTATAAATTTCAGATCGAATTTTATATATTTTTACGTTATAATTGTTGATCATGAAATTTTTTTTCCAAATAAAAATCATGTAGTAATCTTGTTTGGTCGATTGTTTTTTTCATAAAAAAAAATTTGTTTGACCATATTATCTTGACATTTCATCTTTTCATGAGCCAAATATTGTTTGACCAATGATTCTTGTGACAAATCTCGTTTGGTTAATTGAATTTTTCATGATAATATTAGTTTGACCATATTTATTTTGACATTTCATCTTTTCATGAATCAAATATTGTTTGACCAATGATTCTCGTGACAAATCTCGTTTGGTCGATTGTTTTTTTTCATAACAAAATTTATTTGACCATATTATTTTGACTTTTGTTTGGCAGGTCCGAATCTTGTTTGGACGATGTCTTAACTTTTTCTTGTATAAAATAAAAAATATTATTGTCTCGAAACTTTTAAGAAATATACTAAATACGTTTCTGGGAATGCTCGGAAAATTTTGTTTGCTCATGAATTTTGACTTTTCATGAGCCAAATCTTGTTTTGCCTATGTTTCTTTGAGTTTGACTTATGTCACTTCGACAAAATCTTTGTTTAAATACGGTGTTTAACATTTGTTGAATTGTTTTTGAACTATTAATAAAATTAATAAAATGTAGAATTTTCAATTCATTAAATTCATTATTTAAAATCTTGCTTGGTCATTATCAAATTTAAACCATTATTATTTATGAATTGTAAAATTTCATAATTTTCAATAAAATATTATTTAAAACTAAATATGTTGATATGATGGTATATTTTTTTATATATAAAATATCTTTCTATCTGAGATAAAAATATTTCAGATTTTATATAAGATTATAAGAATAAAATATATATATAAAAAAAAAAAAGTTTAAAATATGAATTAATTTATAAGTATCCATATCAATATTTTTCATTGATTATTAATGGATTATACGTGTATAAGTAATATGTGTATATATCTTTAGACAGAAAAACTTCACTGAAATTAAAAAAAAAAGGGGGGAAAGGAAAAATTGATAGAAAAAACTGAATTTTTTTTTTAGCTTATTTATATTTTAAATTTACATATAACATCAAATAAACGGATTGTTCTTATACTTTTGTTTTTTGTTTTACTAAAAAAATCCACAATAATCATCTTGTAATGATTAAGGGGCAAAATTCCTTGTGAATATTTGAAATAATAATACATGATGTTATTAATAGATACAGTATGTCGCAATTGTATTACGAATTTAACGATCCCTTAAATAATAATGAAATTTAAAGAATTTTTAAAGACAACATTTATTAACTAACATATTAAAGAATTTTATTTTATTGTCTGCATCATTTGTACTTTTTATTACATGATTAAGGTGGTCAACAATACGATTAATATATTGTGGATAACTTTTATGCAACAATACGGTTTTAAAGAGATAAAATTATACGGCGGTTTTAAATGTTTATAATATTATATTCATGTAATTTAGTAGTTAATAATTACGTTGTCATTTAAAGTCACATGCGTTTAAAACATTAATTTGGCGTATTTTAACATGTTAATTAATAACAAAATTTTAAATTTTAAAAGTTCAAAGTTTTATTTAATATGAAATTCTCACCTATATCATAACTAGGGATGGGGACGACTCGCTCGGTTCGGTTCGGGTTAGGGATGAAATCGGTTCGTCAGTTCTGATTCGGTTCCATACCGGCTCCAATTCGGCTCTAACAAATAAAGATATGAGCTACGTGCGTCGAATTCAGGACGAACTTAGGACACATGTAGAGCATGTATTAATGATGAAAAATTTTGATCAGTCTTCAAACGATAGTTGGTATGTGATCGTCAAAGGACTCAACTTGAGTCGGTACTTGAAATCGGTTCGACGGATGGCAAAAAGTAGTTTTAAACCCAGGAGATCCAGAATCTTTTAAATTTAGGATCGTTCTAGATTCAACCCGAGTCGACTCTTTTGAACCGATTCTATTCCTAGTTCGGTTTCGAACCGATACTATTGAAAAGCCGAGTTGTAGCGACCCATACACATGATCTGCGCACATGATCCGGATGATTAGATCGATCATTTATGCCACGCCTTTTGCGAAATATCTTTCTAAAAAATTGTTAAAATGTATTATCAACAACAAATAAGGTTTATTACGGTAAAGGATGTCATCGTACTAGAGAAAGTTGGGAATTTTTAAATGAAAAGAAATTATTTTGGAAATTATCCATTAATTTCAACATATGAAGAAGAATTTAGTTAATAAAGCTTTGAATATGTCAACAATTTGAAATTAAATTATTGAAAATAATGATAACTATGATGAGCAGCATATTTATGAGACCAAATTTGGTTTATTTAATTACATGGAGTATTTATTAGATAAGGTTTACTTGAAATTATATATTATTTATTATTAATAATTCTTTTTATTACATCTCAATACTAAGGAATTATCACGTAATAAATCTATGGTTAAAAAAAAATTTTAATTTATTATAATAATTTATTATAATAGATAGTAAATTTAAAAGTACATAAAATAAGTTTTTCTTTTTTTTTACTGGTTAAACATAAAATTTTATTTATATTTTATGGAATCATGTATGTTTGATATTCGTTAAATAGTATGACTATAAAACATACAACTATAACTATAAAACTATAAAATAAAATATAAATTCTAAATATTTCGTATAGCACAAAAAATTTTACATTCAACTATATTTATTTATAAATATTTTATAAAAATATATATAATAAAACTAGATATATAATTTATCAAATGATAAGAATAACACTACTAATTATAATACATATACATATAAAGATAATAATATAATAATCGACGGTAATGCAAAATCGATTTTGAAAGCGGCAAAAAAAAAAAATATGATATGTATTAAAAAAAAAAATAATAATAATTTCATCAACATACGATTCTAAAGTCTGCTTTTGGCGACTTCTTCATTTATGTCAATCTCATCTAAGACATCTGACAGTTCCGTGAAAGACTCTTTTTCAACGATTTCCTGAATCTAAAGATCAAGTTTTAAAATTAATGTACAGTATGTACTATTTTATTATTTATTTAAAAGTTAAAGGAAATTTTAAACGCCTACTTTATTTGAAGTGGATTCATTTAATTTAATCATATTGGTCGGATATTTATTGGGAATTAATTTATGTATAGCTTCATCTCCATTTCTTTGCATTTGAATCGATATTTCTCGTAAATGTTTAAAAAAATCGGCTAATGTCGGATCATGGGAAAAGTTCCCAATATAATGTAGGGTTCTCGAATAATTCATTCTATTAAACGCGTCGAAATCGATAGGGTAATACGGTGGATTCGGTCCAAAAGAAGGATTGACGACAAAACCAGGTATTTGGGGGTAATTTCTTAAATAGTTCAAAACTTGGGGAACTACATCCGTGTGAAAATTGAAAGGGGTTCCGTTATTATTATTGATTATTACCGGTATTCTATAACCGCTCATAAAATACATATTAGCGTTCTCGTTCAAATTATTCAAATTAAAAGACATTATTTGTAAATTGAAGTACGTAATGAATTTTTTATTTTTTATGAGGTCAATTGGAAATAATGGGGATTTATTTTTTATTTTTGGAATAAAAATTCAAAAGTACAAACGTGCCAAAATTCAGGGAATTAAATAACGAATTTTTTTTTGTTAAATTAATTAGGAAAACTAACCCAACTCTGGAAAATTTTTTAGTATATGAATGTGATGTGCAACGTGCGATTTCTTGATAACAAGAAATAAAACCAATAATATCGCAAGATATTAGGAAAATAAATCCTATTTTGGATCTATTCATAACTATAATATTTAGAGAAATGAAATAATTTTAGATTAATCTTTTTATTTCTATTGATCGAGAAATATCGATGATATCATAACATCAAACATTCGTATGATATTGTTGATACACAAAATTCTATATGATTCCATTTTTACTTGATAGAAGTAATCTATGATGAAAGAATGTATTACGTATCAGCTTATTTTGAAATATCATTTATTCAAAATTTTTATTTGTATTGATTATTTTTCTTTGATAAGATGATAAATGACTTTATTTAGGTTACAAAAAAGAATGTTTTTAAAATAAATAATACCAGATGACCAACTTTAATACGTAAATATGCATTTAAATATAGTAATCTCAATAACGAATTGTTCATTTTAAACCTGATAGAGCAAGTTACGAAATATCATTGTCATTTGTACCATTTGTACATGATCTAAGATCTACCAATTCAATTCTTAATTGAATATTGTTGACAGTGACGATCATAATGTTTTTTAGTCCTAACTTTAAAATTGGAAAATTTCAAATTCCGTGTGAATTCCGTAAAAAAATGAATATTTTGACTTTTGTAGTATATTGCATATGGTGGCGTTAAATAACCTTATTTTTACTGTATCACACTATCAATTTTGAGTATATATCACGATTTCGATTGTCAATGAAACCCATCAAAGTTATATTGAAAATAAGAAAATATTCCAATTTCTGCGGTCTATTAAAAAAAGAATAAAAGAATGGATTAATATTTTGGTTTTAAACAAATAATTTAAATTAAATTAGGCTAAAGTATGTATTCACTTTATCAACTTTATCACCAAACTAGCTTACTATAAATTATAAAAAAAAAAAAATATTTTCTTTTATTAAAAATCAAATATAAAAAAAAAACAAAAATATTTTCTTTTATTAAAAATTAAATATAAAAAAAAAAAAAATTTTTAAAATAAAAGATCCCAGATGATCAATTTTGAAACGCCAACATGCATTAATTTTTTTTTTTTATAATAATGACATAAAAAATCACTACCAATTATCTTGAAAGAGCTGCATTTAATATTACTTTATAAAATTGTATTTTATGGATCGATTTTATGTTACGGGCTATTATAGCTACTAGACCTCAAGATCTGACAATTTCAATTCTTATTTTTTGGTTAGTCTTAATCTTTAAAATTAGTAAATTTTCAAAACTCCGTGAGAATTCCGTAAAAATTTACTATATACATTGAAAAAATTTTTGGTAATTACAATATCGCTATTCGTTGGCGTAATAAAAATCTTAACTCTATTTATACTGTATCACACTATCACAAATCAAATCAAGCCGTGATAAAACAATGAAAACTACCGCTGGATGATAAACAAATTTTATTTGCAATTTGCCAATCATTTTTGTCAATCTAAAATGACGTAAACAAAATATTTGAGGCGCTGCGCCACGAAATTATACTGACTAAGGTACCCCGTACCCCCCCCCTTTAGGCGTACCCCCTTATAATATACCCGGGTATGTTATGTAGAGGGTAATTTTTAATTCTGGTAAAATTAGGCTAATTCTGGCCTATTTTTTCATGTTCCATACAAAATACCCCCGGGTACGATTCAATTTTTAATTTGCTGAAATTGATATAGACCGGGGTATTTTATGCAGTGCGATACGGTAAATAGTAAAATATTCGAATTTTATTGGATGCTCAAAATAAATTCATGATCGATTCACGGCGTCAATCCGTCTCCATAATCTGTACGATAAATTTCTCAAAAAAAACTTTTCGCGACAAATTTTTACTTTCAGCCGCGAATTTAATTAATTTTTAGTTTACTTCAAAATATTATTAATATTTTAAATTTTTTTACAATTATGATAATAAAATAAATTGGGTTTCCCTAGATTTATTACGTTAATTCTGAAGTAAAAATTCGGTTATTCAAGTTATAATAACTAATCAGAATACTCCTGTTCGAGTTTCACCCTCATCTTAACATTATTTATTTCTACGATTAGGAAAAACTGGAATAGATAACAAAACTTGGCATTATAATATGATTGATATAAAGTTAATAAAATTATGGTCGCATTCATTTCACCGACAATCATTTTCACCGACAATCATTTCACCGACAATCATTTCACCGACAATCATTTCACCGACATCGACAGACGTTTCACCAACATGGTCATTTCGCAGACAAATGTTTCACAATCATCTCACCGACAAGGAATTAAGGATTAGTAGGGTTAGATAAGAAAATTAAGGTTAGGATTAAGGAGAATTGTTAGGATAAGGTTAAGATAGGATTTCAAACCTGTCGGGAAATGACTGTCGGTAAAATGATATATCGGTGAAATGAACCAGACCCAAAATTATTTGTTTTTCATAAAAAAAAAAAATCTTAAATTTGAACCTGGCCCAATTGGAAGAAAAATTTATTTCAAATATACTATCCATGAGTAATATTTTTCGTTAGTCAGCATTGTAACACAAAATAAATTTGTGATCAGATATTGACACTTTTATATTAGATCATTTTCATGTATTAACCAAATATATACAAATTACGTAGTAAGTATACGTAATTCTACATTTATTTATAAAAATTTTTTTTTGTTTTTTTTTTAAAAAAAAAAAATAAAAAAAAATTTATAAAATAAAATGGAAAAATTAAATATCGATTGTCTTATTCTTATTTTTAATGAATTACGAACAGATAAAAAATCATTATATTCCTGTATTTTAGTTAATAAAGAATGGTGTCATATAGTAGTTCCTATCTTATGGGGAAGTTATTCATACCTTAATTGCGAGAATGCAAGAGAAAAATATTCTAATATAATACTTTCCTGTCTACCAATCTCTTCAAAAAAACTTTTACTTGATAATAATATTATGTTACCCTCAACAATTCTTTCAAAATCCCCAACTTTTAATTACGTCAGGTTTAGTAAATTTCTTAGAGTTGAAATTATAGATAATATTATAAATATAGTATTTAAAGAAGATAAGGTTGATTATTTAGAAAAAATAAATTTCTTAGAACAAGAAATTTACAAGTTATTTATTAGTCAATGTGAAGGCGTTAAAGAACTGGACTGGCGAACTTCTCAACCTTTACCATCATTTCCAGGAGCTATAACATTTTTCTCTAAACTATGTTGTCTAGATATTGATCTATATTCTATAAATTCCGATAATCTTTTTGAAATGGCACAAATTTGCAAATGTTTAACTGAATTAATTGTTAATAGTTGTTCTCAAGATGTTCCTGGATTAATTTCTTTAATTGATGCACAAAAAAATTTAAAAAGTGTATCATTTGATTTTAATATTAAGAAAGGGTCGTGTGAGGAACTAAGCAAAGCGTTAGCGAGAAAAGGCAATACAATTAATTATCTTTCATTATATGGTTCGGTTGGTGTTATTCCTCATTCATTTTTAACGTCATTTATCAATTTAAAAGATTTAACAATTTATTATGATTGTGAAAGTTATGATGAGATTAAAGAATTCCAGAAATGTTTAGCAAATTCGAAATTTCCAGATCTTCAGTTTCTTGAAATTGATGATGGTTCAACATGCTTTAAAGAATTGGCAACGTTAATTGAAAAAACAAAAGGAAATATTACGGATATTTCTGTTTATACATCTAATAAATCTGAGAATACAGGAATGTTACTTAAAGCAATTTCTAATCATTGTCCAAATATTAAGAACTTAAATACATATATTGGATCTAAAGATTTGATTTATGTAAAATCAATATTAATGAATTGTGGAAATTTATTAAGTATATGTCTTAATAGCTTTAATGAAAATTGTGATCTACTAGGAGATGAATTATTAGATATTTTAACCAACTTTTCCCCAAAATATTTATCTGATATAACAATTAGTGGATATTTGGAATATTCTATTCATGCTTTTATAAAATTTTTTGAAAGTTATAGGGGGCGTAGATTACTTTATTTTTATATCAATAATTATAATAGAGAACGCATTACAACAGGACATTTAGATGTTGTTAACAAATACCATAGCGAAGGGATAATAATAAGTTCAAATCTTTTACTTTATGATCAACTTTAACTTACTTTATAGCGAAATATCCATCTCTATAATAAAAGAGCTGGCTAAAATCAAAGGGTTTGTATATTAAGGATATTAAGGCTAACGTCTTAATGATGATGTAACACAAAAACGAATTTATCATTGACACTTTTTATATTAGAACAATTTCGCGTATAACTATTTATTATAAATAAAACTTTTTTTCTTTTTTTCTTTCTTTTTTTTTTTTAATAAAATAAAATAAAATAAAATTGAAAAATTTAAATATTGATTGCTTTTATTCTTATTTTTAAATGAATGTGAAAATAAAAATCCGTTAATATTTTCGTGTCATTTATTACATGCTATTTTACTCTATTTAAAAAAAAAATTATTTATACCGTAGAAAATGGGAATCTGGCGTGGCGTCAAATAAAAGTAAAAAAATTGAAACACTCCACCCGCTAATATTTTCTAATGCTATGGAAAGCCACCATGGTGGCATGGTCAAAACCGCGTAGCAATATACAGTGTATACACGTTAAATTATGTAGCGTGTATACGTTATTCCCCCTGTTCTGTCGGGTTGACATGCAATTTCAGGGGTAAACTGTCGCAAAAAAGCGGTAATAAACTATATTTCATATTATATGTTATGAAGGGTACCCGTCATAAGAAACGGCATGTACTCGATATTAATTACAGCAGGTATTCGCTAATGCTTGTTATGGAAAAACAAGTCCCCTAATAATTAGAATTTGATGCATTTTTTATCTATTTTTATCTGAGTTTCCATTTGACAAATATGAATAAAAATTAAAATATTCGGCCAAAATTAATTATAATTTTTTCCATACATGTAAGTCAAAATTACCTCAAAAAAAATTAGAGGACCGCTGAAAAAAGTAACGGTACCTGCCATTTACTTTAGCAGATACCCGTTGTTTACTACGGCAGGTACCTGAGACGGGTCAACCCTGTAATTAACGGGTTGAACCGTAGGACAAGGGTAACCCGCCGCAGCTATTAAAAGCTGTAAAGTATGGCAGACTTTTGACCTGAGCTAGTAATGATCACCGTGCAGTGATTTTTTGTCACGAAAATTAATGATTCGATAAATTTAATTTGAGTTGTTCAGGATCGGCCAATCACTATATATGCGTGCATTTACCACAGTGGCATGTGATTAGGGATGGGCGTTCGGTTCTATTTCGGCTAAGTAAAATTTTTTAAAAAATTAGCGTTAATAGCAATATCATAGCAAAATAAATTTTTTATTTGATACATTCTTTTATTAGGATATTAATAATGGATAATTTTTTAAAAAATAATTTACAATAGTGGAAATTTTTTTTGGATCATATTACGTTTTTATATTATTAATTATATTTATTATAAAAAATATAAATTTATACAGTATATACAAAAAATATATTAATAAATATATAGCTGAACCAACTCCTTTACTCACATACCCTCTCCGTCCATTATAATTCACTATGGTTTCGACCCAGTCATTGCAGCAATATTTCAATCATCAAATTTAATAAATTTAATTTAATAGCACTATTTGTAAATCTGAGGTCCAGACGTAATTAGAGAATATGAACGTCTTGAATTAATAGCTACGAGCTCCTTGCAAATAAGATGAGAGTTTGAATATAATAAATTGTACATATAAAAAATCTATAAACATATTAAAAATTGTACTTTTGACAAATTTGATTTCATTATAAATAATCCACATTTTAGGAAATCATGAATAAATCATTGATTACATTTAAAATTAAAAGTAAGGTTTCGATCCTTATTTAAACTATCCGGATCAATCCGTCATCCGAGCTTAATTAGGATGATCCGAATACAACGGATTTAAAG
>JADRCO010002835.1:0-12062 GCA_021464525.1 Rhizophagus sp. LPA8_4_AMF
GTTAGACATGGTAATAAATAAATATGTAATAATAATGAATGTAATAAATATCATACACACTTAGCTGCTTTTATAATACGATTTCTATAGCAATGTTGACTGCTTTTGCGTTGTCAAATTCTACCATTTTTCTGTTTTTCGCAATTGCGTCAACCATAAAATGCCGCGTTTGTGAGATACAAAGTTCTTAGATTTTTATTGGCCAATATTATATCACGTGATTAAGTTACGGCTCCAGAAATTTTGAAACAAAATCACGTGATTGTCGAGTATAGACTTCCGGCACCATATTTACAATTTACATAATTACATAAACTCATAATAGTATAAAATGTAAATTAATAAATTTGTTACATTTTTTAATAATTTTATTGAACGCATTTTTTGATTAATTGAATTTATTCATTTGCTGTGCTGTATTACATTTCAAGATTTATTTTGGAAATACTTTGCCATCCAAAACCCTAAAATCAGAAAATTACAGCTATAGTTACATCATAGTCACATTATAGTCACATATTATATGATCATGTAAATATAAAATACATGTTTACATGACATACAATCCACGTTCACGCAACTTTGTCCCTTACTTCTCTTCAAATTTTGATTAAATAATGGCTGAAGAAGCTATTCCACTTATACCTTTAAGTGATCATGATAATGAAGGAGAAGATTCTAATCCAACTGCCAAACAATCAAAAAAATGAACAAAAAAACAAATTTTAGGAGATGTCAAAAAAGTAAAAACGTTTGAAAAGACAAGCAAATTTAAAAGTTGGGTGTGGAAATGGTATAATCCTGTATTGCTCAATAATGGAAGTAATGGTGCTGAATGTGTAGTTAAACTCACAGATGAAAAGATGTATGAGCATCTTTACTTAAATGGAAATTTAACAAGTAACCTTATATCACATCTTGCTGGATCGCATCAAATTACTGAAAATACAAATGTAGAAGGAAGACTTGTAAGTTTAATTTTTTTAACATAATTAAAAACAAATTTAATATTATAATTGATATCTCCCATCTCTCTTTAAAAAGATTCAATCAATAATTACCAATAACAAAAATATAAGGCCACATAAGGGATTAAAGCAGAGCAGCTTCGTCAATTACTTGCCAATTAGTTTATTGCTGATTCATTGCCACTTAAACTTGTTCAAAGTGAGATGTTTTGAAAACTTCTATATGATCTGGATCCAGGCTTCGTAATTCCTGATGTGAAATTATTGAAACAGATTATTTATAAGACATATAACCACATGTTTCCTCTAATTGTCCAATATATTGAAGATCATGCAATTTCTATTAACCTAACTACTGATCTTTAGACTGCACGAAATCATCAGGGTTATATTGGAGTTACATGTTGTTTTCTAGACAAAACATTTCAACTGCATGAACTTGTTCTTACAGTTTCTTATATCCGATATCCACACACAGCTGACCATATTGGTGATACTTTACTTAAAATATTAGATCAATGGCTATTAAGAGAAAAGGTTAATGTAATCATCACAGATAATGTAGCAAATATAAAAAAAGCAATATGTAATATGCACAATATTTCTTTTAATATAACCTGGCTGGGTTGTACCGCTCATATCCTACAATTAGTTATAGGAAAGGGTCTTGCTTATGTCAAATTACTTATCTTAAAAACTAAACGGTTGATAGATTTCTTTATGAGGCCTAAGCAATCAGAAAGATTAGAAAAAATTCAAATAACTATCAGAAATCAAGTGATATGTGATATGTGTACTAAAAATAATCAAATCCTATATCTTATTTAGAATTAATATTAAATTTTTTTTTTAGAATCCCAGAAAAATAAGCACATACCTTCGCCATTGTATTGCTAATGTAGATACAAGGTGGAACTTGAATTTTTTAGCTTAAACAAGATTATTGGAAATCAAGCCATATATTGACATCCTGGTAACAACTCTTCCAATTGCTAATGATTCTGATTCACAAAAAGATGGTAAATGATTGGTTGAAATTATGCTAACTAAAAATGAATGGGATCTTTTAGATAATTTGTATGAAGACTTTTAAAAATATTTGAAGAAGCTACAACTTACTTAGAAGCAAGCAAGTATGTGACCTATAGTATTATGAGTCCATTATTAAAAGAAATCAAAAAATGTGTAACATCAAGAAATGTAAGATCACAAGATGTGAATATGAAAGAGACTGTTGATGTTTTTGATGAAGAAGAAGAAGGAGAACAAGCTGAAAATACACCACATGCATCAAGAAGGTTAAACCTAGATGTGCCATTTGTAACTACTGACATGTTAGAAAAAGTAAAACTTAATTTGTATAATGCAATGGAATTATATTGGAATGAAGGAAAAGAAGTTCTTATTTCAGCATTACTTAATCCTAGAATTAAATCTCTTACATTTATTGATAAAGAAGAAATCGTAATAAAGCAAAAGAATTATTAAAAAACAAATATGATCAGCTTAAAGTATCAACAACTGAACTATTCACCAAACACTTGTCTTTTCAAAAATACCATCTAGACAATCGTCTCTATTTTCAATTTTTGAACAAAATTTTTCACATGATGAAGAAATAACTGTTTATTTCTCCTTACCTGATCTAGATTTTAATTTTGACCCTTTTACTTGGTGGTGTGATCATAAGGAACGATTTCCAATTCTTTCAAAGTTGGCAAGAATATATCTTCCTGCTCCAGCTACTTCTACTCCTAAAGATTGTTTAGCAGTGCCAAGAACCTATTAACAGCTAAAAGAATACGTCTAAATCCTGAACTGTTTAATAGACTTATGTTTTTAAAGCAAAATGCTTCGTTTGTCAGCAATATTCACCTCCTTTTAAATTTTAATTCTAATATGTATAGTTTTTTGGTTTTTATAATACTACATTTTATTAAATGAAATAAATAAATTTGAATGGCTTTACTTGTCAGGTTAAAATGATAATTGATAAAGAAGTTAGGCAATAAATATTTTTAAAAATTAAAAATAAAAGGAATCTACAAATACGATGTGTTTATTCGCGAATATACAGATATTTGCAAATTGCATACTGTTTATGCAATCTGTAGATCATTTGCAAATAACTGAGACATCATCCGCAGATTAATTATTTGGTTTGTACAGATATATAATTGATATCCAGATCACTTTTTCAGCTGACAGATATCTGTCTACATCCACGAATGATCTGAATCATTTCACTATCTGGCGCACTTATATTACATCACATAGTATATCTCTCGAAGCCACTTATTAATGCAACAGGCTTTAGTAGCAAAGAAGGGGTCAATGAACGTGGCTTATCTATCTAAGATTCCCTTTGGAAATAGTAACTCTGATATTGGACAGGCTTTTTCGAAAATGAGAAGAACTGAAGTTAAAAAAGTATTGTTTATACAGATATTTTTTTGCTAGTTATAAACGTAATGAAGCTTGCTAAGCATAGTGTTTACATTACTTTGCACCTTATGCTTTTGCCTAATACATCGAATCCTATTTGATACATTTTCCAGCCACATCTCATATCAACGGATTGCCTTCTTTATGAAATAGCAAGGTGGAGGATTATCTTTCAACTTCATGTAGTCTTTGAAGCTCATATCACAATATTTATTTCTGATGCAATTTATATGCCAATGCTTATCTATAAAGAATATATAAAAATACTCATACCCATTTTCTAATTTGGAATAGATGAGCTGATTACAAGAATAACATATTTCTATATTTATTCTGAACCTAACATCATACTAATATAATAAATATATTTGTTTTCTGGCGATAAGATATCTTTTATTATAATCAGTTAAAAGATGATTTTTTCTATATTTCATTAATATGTCCCAAATTCGATCCTTTCAATCTGATGAAATGTTATTTCCACGCATTCTAGAAAGATCATAGTTAATATGTGAATCAGCTACACTTAAATATATATAGGGATCAGAATATACCATATTTATCGATTTTAGCTATTTAACGATTTATATCATTTTTAGTGATTTTAATGATTTATAATGATTTATAGTGATTTTATAGTGATTTGTAACAACTATATTATAATAAAATATCATATTCATTTTTATTCAATTATAAGCATATTGGGAATTTATATAGGGTTATATCTCAGGCTAAGCTAATTTTATATTTACGTATACAGTATATGCATAGCACTGGCTAAATCAGTTTGTACTGTATATTGTATCACATGAGATCTCCCCTAGTTTCCTGAGAGTTCCAGAAGCTGATGAGTTTCTATAAGTCATGAGATAATTGGCCAATCAGATTTCACCTCCCTTGATCTATTGACATAATAGCTAAGCCACCATTACTATTCAAATAAATCATTATATTATTATCCGCAACTGCTTCAAGAACTGGAACCGCTAAGAGTATAGATAACCCCGAAATTGCTTTTTTAATTTCGGCTAGAAGCTGAAATCCGAAATGCTAAAATTGTTTTTTTAGTTTCCGAAATTAATTTATTTAATAGCCAAAATTTTGTTTAAGTTTTTTTGAATTCTTTAACTTAAAATACATTAAATTATTTAATTATTTTATAATTATTTATATAAAAAATATTAAAAAATATCATAATTCCGAAATTGCTTGCCAAAATCAGTTTTATGAAAAATCAATTTAGGGGCCATCTATAGCTAAGAGGATTAGGTTTTTTTCATTAATTTACTGTTGTTCATCAGTGCGAAATATATGTAGAAAACAAATGTAATAATATGATTTTACTTGCAAAATAAACACACGTATATTTTAAAAATCAAATGAATTCTTTATATATTTTTCATGAAGTAATACATGAGAAAGGATAGCCGGCTAAGCTAATTTTATATTTACATGCATATGCACAGCGCCGGCCAAATCAGTTTGTGGTGTATATCGTACCGCATGATCTCCCTAGTTCCCTGCCAGTTCCTCGATAGTTCTAGAAGAGTTCCAAGTTTCCATAAATCACGAGATGATCGGCCAATCAGATTTCACCCCCCTTGATCTATTGACATGATAGCAGATAGCTAAGCCACCATTATGATCTGATTAAATCATTACATTGGTCTAACACATCACTCGATCATCACCACAATAGACGGATTCTTCAACGATTTCAAGATCTAAAGCTTTGACAGGTAGTGTTTATGATGATGATGCATTATTTTGCGAATTTTCCTTCATCAAGACCAGTAATACTATCAACTACCGAATCACCTACCATTTCTAGACCCACCATCCCATCCTTTTCACAAAGTGAGAATGTAATCAATGCCACGATTAATAATAATTACGCCGGGCCAGATGAGTGAGAAGAATAGGATATTTTTTTTATATAGATGTAACATGTTTTTTTAACATTTAGCCGATCTATTATTTTTCTGGGACGCAAACTAGGAATAGATGCAACAATAGCAAATTTAGACTAGCTGTTATTTATCAAATGCATTAACATTCATTGTAATAGAGTTATATGCTTAATAAACAGTTGCATGTCATTACGCAGGATAAATTTTATTTGTCATGGTGTGATTCAGATCATCTTGCGATCCCCTAGCACATTATATCTTATTTAAGAAAATAAAAATCATGTGATCGCGCGAAAAAAATTCACGCACTTTTGCCCAAGAAAAAAAATTTGATAAAAGGATCCGTGCAATAAGGTGAACACTATATGATCTCTCACACACATCACCTCATACAGCATACACGTTAAAAAAGATATAGCCCAATGTGAGTGAACAATAAATTCTTGATTAATTTTTCGCAACACAGGAAAAATGCCAACAGATTTTTGTTATTTAGTTTACACTAAGTGTACTTTGATATCTAGAAGTATAAAAATAAACATTAGCCAATAAAACCAGCAATATATATACATTAATTAATATCGTCCAAACCATAATGGACACTCCCTTTTCACACAGTGAGTTTTACTGACAAGCCTTTTGAATTCAGGAGTATCCAATGTTTTTCTTTTGAAGGATGATTCTAACTCCGACGGAGTTAAGCCTGGATTTTGGAGCTTCTCAATAAGAACGTCATAAGACTTAACTAAGATATCTCGTATATTTAATAGAATATGCAATTCGTCTATAAAAGTGAATAGGCCCTTTATTGTTTCGGGTATAGAAATTTGAGCGATATGATTCATTGTATATAATCCTTCGCCATTTAAATCAAGCACATAGAAATCCACGCTGTATGCGATACATTGGAATCCTAATATCTTTATCCCAGCTCCCTGGGAAATCGCCGAGTCAATACAATCTTTCATGAATATACTTATTCTGACTAGATCAAGACAGTTTTTATAAACGTTGTTTTTTTCCGATGGTCCAGAAACTTCGCCGACATAAATCACGTTTGTCGCCCGAGATTGATAGTTCATTGATACTACAAAGTCCGGCTGTTTCGTTCTTGATCCATCTAATTTCCTTATTTTACTTTCTGTAAGAGCCGTATTCGGCCATTGAACTATATATTTATCGGGATCGTGAAAAGCTTCTTTCATAATACGATCTAAATAGTTGGTGATTAATGTTAACTCACTTGGCTCATTCCTGATCTTATCGAATGGCAAAGATCTTAACAAGTCTATCATTAAAAACCCGAAATTATCCCTCAATTCGCTTCTATTTACAATGTTTGTACATAAAAGATCAACTGCACTCCTGCGTGAATCTTTCAAGCATGTTTTGATTGCATTCCTGTATATGCTCTCAATTTCTGTATCCAATGATATAGATAACGTTGGCGTATATTCACGGTGAATTGATTCAAGTACTTGCAAACCAAATACCTCAACCATTTTTGTAGAATAGGAATTTGGGATCAATACAAGTATAGATGACAACGATAAGATTTCGTGAGTATGTGATTCAACGTAAAGGCCTTCGCTGTTAGCATGCAATATGGCTTCGTTGATATAAATTCTAAATTTTTCTGAGATATTAACGTCATTCACAAATAGATCAAATTCTGAATTCTTTGACGATGACAATCGCAGAGGAACATTGGTAATAACAACGTTTTCATCTTTAGTATCTTCAGTAAAAGGATCTTCTTTAGAATTTGGAGATGTATATCCACTATAAGACGAACTATATACGTAGTCTGAGTTATCTTCATCAGTAGATGTATTAGAGTAATCTTGTTCGGTTTCATCAGCTTCGTCGTGAAGTGGTGAACTTTGATCTTGATCTGAGATCTAGATATTGAGAAAAAAAAGTGAATTTACTGCACATGATGTTTTGTATGTTGGAAACACGACGGCTTAAAACACTAATAATATTTACCTTTGGAGGATTTTCTTCGTCTTGTAATATAGTCTCATCGGGTAATAACTCTTGGACATTCCTCTTTCCCGCATCATATTCTTCTGGAGTTTGTTCACGATCTCGAAGATTTGGAGGAGAAGTAATGACAGGAGAGGCATCCTCTGCTGGTCTTTTCCTTTGGATATCATTTAAAATGGGAGTACTCGCAACAATGGACCGGGCTCCTTGTGAACGCTCGATGTATTCTTCAGAAGAGATGACTAAGGCCTTCGTCTGCAGTTGTTTGGCTACGATCTCCTGTTTTTTCTCGAGGTTTTCCTGAAATGCACTGGAGTCAGTTTTCAGTATACGTCACATAAATTATACTTTGAAACTTACCATGGATCGGTTAAATAGTCGAGAATCCTTTTTTAAAGTCTTTCTCAGAATCTTTATGGTTGACATTTAGTTATAAAAGCGATCAAATCACTTGAGCTTATAACTGTAATACTATAGATAATCAGTTCTGACCTAATTTATACATACTAGGCCAGTTCCCATTAACCAATCCGATCATGCGATCAAAATCAAAATTGAGTTCAGTGGATCGCAAAAAAATTCCAATAAGGGCAGTGACATTTATTACGTAATATTTTAGGGGGTGGGGGGTATTTGAAGGTCATATAACATATAAGTGTAACGTAAGATTTTACATATTACATGGGGGTGGGGGGGTATGAGCTTATAATAAATGGATATTACGTAATATATGTCACTGCCCTAACCAAGGTTCTGCTTTTTTGTTGTTTCGAAAAATCGGTTCACTGATCGAGTTACACAATTTCATCAGCCAACCCAAATCCCGATCAAAAATCCGAACGATCAGAAATTCAGAATTGAACTGGCCTACTTACCCTACTATACGTGATTACATACGTTTTCTGAACGCGGTTTTTTGTAGTGCGTGATGATTAATGTTGTAACAAATAAGGATCAGGGCGCGTTCTCTCAATCACGTGAACATGTGACATTTAAATGTCACTCTTGCCTTGTATAATAAAGATCGACACAACATACTTTGCATAGAAATATATGTACACTTCATCACAAGAAATTATTTCTTACCTGAAGATCTTACCATCAAGACACCATACTCCCTCTAATGTAGGGCAAGTAGTTGAATCAGTTAACTGGTTCATTCGAACGTTGGATGCCATGTGCGTGCAAGATCATGGTTAT
Source organism: Rhizophagus sp. LPA8_4_AMF (assembly GCA_021464525.1). Taxonomy (NCBI): domain Eukaryota; kingdom Fungi; phylum Glomeromycota; class Glomeromycetes; order Glomerales; family Glomeraceae; genus Rhizophagus; species Rhizophagus sp. LPA8_4_AMF. The sequence continues at coordinate 8,513 of JADRCO010002835.1, forward strand.
CCTAATAATAGAGGTGTATGGATGCTATCCAGCCTGTAGGGCAAGTATTCTCTTGAAGTAAGAAAGCTGGATGCAATCTCTTTGTTTGCTATCCTAATATGCTGGGTACATAGTCTTGATGTGTGATATCACGTTTTACATAACATCAATCAGTCAAACAGAAATTAAATATATTGGCTAGTACAAGCTCTATTTGGCTAAACTTTATTAATTGAAATGCTAGAAAAGCAAATGAAGTGTATGATGCTATCAAAGAGGGAGGAAGTACGCGGATCCTAGGCCATTTAATGCGAGTTCCAGCATCAAGTTATTTCTTTACTCTCTTACATTTACAAAATAATTTATTGCTAATTACGTGATTCTCACCCACACACCCTTTTACTATACTAGATTTCCGAAATAAATTATCCCCACCCATATTTACAGAATTTTTGTCTATCTATATCTCTCCCAAACATACAAAACATTATTTCTCGAAAGAGATTAAGAAATTTCGAACCTATAGATAATTATGGAAGTATTAACAACTGAGGTAAAAAAAAAAATAATACAATAACGATTTACACTTACCATCACGATTCATTTTCACATAGTTCCATTCCGCCTCATACACAAGATATTTATTGCTTAATTTTTTCTGCGTTATCGCCGGTACGATACTGCGCAAAGTTTTAATTCGGCAAGCTTATATAAGATAAATTTTTTGATATGATTGTCAAAGATTTTCTTGGCGAAGATCAAAATGCCGATATATAACAAGAAGAGCAATATTTTGGGACATCTATAGATGAGGAAAAATAGATTAATATCATGATGACGTTCTTCAAGAAGCTAGCCGGACAATAAAACCAACATACCTTGTTATTAATTTGCGGAATATACGAGTTCATTTGATTAATGATATTGATGATGTAAATAATAGTAAGTTTGATTATTTCGCTTGATTTTTTCGTTTTACTTGCACAAGGTGGATAAAAGGGTTCACTAACCGGGACACCACCTTTTTATATAATTTACAATAGGTTTAAAATCGACAGGGCTTTTGGATGATCCCATCATGAAGATCTAGAAAATTCAACACTATCCATATGTAAAGATCTTTAAGGGGTCCTTTTTTATTGATAATGTACGTAAGAATTTTATGGGAAGTTTCGAGAAGAAATACTCTGTTGCTGATGTCATCCAACATATACTCTTTATTTTTAAGAAAATAGCGATCTGTTATACAATTCAGGGACATTAAATTAATTCACGCAAAAAATTTTATTTTGTTTATTGAAAAAAATGATCGCAAATCATTAATTCTAAGATCAATACGTAGAAGTTCGAACAAAAAAAAATCTTTATTCTAACAATACCAGCTCCAAAAATTAATTATAATATTGATCTATAGTAATGAAAAAATTTTTTTTATTACAATATAGCATGTTACAGTACATGTAAAATAAATTGGCCGTGATACATAGTGATGTCTCTATACGACTTTATTTTAAAAATGGTATGTCTTCAGTTCATAAGAGTTCTGGAAAGGACTTCGCCTGTAATTTGTAACACTAAAAAAATAGTTAAACATCAGAAACCCATGTGTAATCAATATATGAAGACAAGTATATCTACCCTTCTGAATAAAGAATACTCGAGCGCGAAACTCCTTATATGCCACACCATTAATTTTCAGTTTCTCTAGATGTTCTGGATTCGAGGATACAACATTTGGATCCGCCTCTCTTATAAAATCAATAAATGATTTGCATTTCTTTCCATCTTTTGTAAATTAAATGCTGTCCATCATCCGTTGAAATTTCCACAGTATTGCCATGATATTCTACTTGATATCCTTTTCTAAGACATCCCATTTCCCTTGCAAACTTAAGGGTCAAAACTTTTGGGTAATAAATATTAACTATGATAAACAAAGTCTTGATTAATCCAAAACGACTAAAAAAAATAACGAATATTAAACTCTTACACTCTCTTTCTGAAACAGATAAATCCTCGAAATCTTGTACAATTTTACCTAAAGTAGGAACTTTTAAGATAATAAATGGTTGGTGTGTTAATTATAAATCAGTACCAAATACAAATTTTTCTATGTCACTGGACAATAAAGAAACAAGCCTTGATTTGATATTATCGATATTACTATTACCAAGTGGGTTTTCAACTATAATATGTATGTTTCCAGCAATTTGTTGACATTTTGTCGTCGCCTCCAGTTTTTGACCGCCAAGTTCTTTTTCTATGTCAAAGTCACAACGATTGGCATATGCATTGTTAAGTTTTGCTAACTTAGCCTCGTTATCAAAAGGTAATTCAACTTTCCAAAGAATAAGGTCCTGGGAATCAACGTCAGCAAAAGTTTTCGGATGTTCCTTTTTAATTTTTGTTTTCAATTCATAGACGTAGGTAGTATTTTCGACGAAAACATCAAATAATTTTTGGTTTGGGTCTTCGAATTTGGCAAGCAGACTAATTTAAAAGTTTCCATGATTTAGTAAGGAGACTGTTAACTTTAATTGCAACGTTAAAATTTATCCTTTTTTTTTCAGGAGTAACCCGTTATAATACATCAAGATTATTCGGGTTAGCTTTCGTTTCATTCTAACATCAAAAACGCCTTCAAGGTAAATATATTGAAATACATGGATTGGTACGTGAAAAAGGCGTCAAGTACTACTTTTCAGTTTTGAGAGCAAAAATACCCTTTCACAAAGAATCAGCAGAAGAAGTAGAAGAATTTATCCATGCCTTATTGACTTTACGAATAAGATTTTTTTTATTTATACTAGTTCTACTTTATGGGTAAAGAAAGTATTTTTCAAAATTTATTAAGACGAGCTAACTACAGGTTTTTTTTAGAATGGGATTATTGTAAATATATAGGAAATTGCCAGTTGTCTACAAAAAAGATCTAGAAAAAATAGTGAGAGAACCCCAACATCATGTAAAGGTGAAAGACTAAGTAAGAAAAAAAGTGCGAACTTCTAAAATGTATTTATATATCTTTTATCCTGTAATTTTATTATATTTTTCTGTATCAATAAACTTGACCCTGGTGGTCGATTTCAAAAAAATACATTAATATTTATTTCATGTGGGTGGGTGGATGTGTAAAATTTCTTGGCAAATTTGCGGGACCATGTGGTCTCAGAAAACATGTGATATATTTTTTACTTTTGAATATTAACATACTAATACTACATTACGCTAGCATGCAATCTGAAATAGATGAGACTGATTTATTGAAAATATGCATTATCAGGCTTGAGGTCGAAATTACCAAACTTAGAAAGAAGTTTGCTGAGATTGAAGCCAGGAATGCTGAGCTTAAGGAGGGCCCCTGAATATGAAAATTTTTTATATAGTGAACTCTGTCTGAGAAATTGCCAAAGTGTACAGCAAAATTTTGCTCAAGTGTACGAAATTGGCAGAAATTTTATTGTATTGTACGACATATGTTTAATATTTACTTCAAATTTAATCAAAATGTACATATAAAACTATTTTACAAAGTTGTAAAATGTACGACTATTCTTTAATAATAATTAAT
>JADRCO010002836.1:0-12061 GCA_021464525.1 Rhizophagus sp. LPA8_4_AMF
TTTTCTATATAAAAAAGTTCAGACCAAATTATCTGTGCCTTAAGGGAGGGAGTGCTTATACAAGAGATGCCTATAAAGGAGGTTAACTGTACAATAAAAATTTCAATTTTGATAAAAAAAGTCTTAGAAGGTCATTTTCCTAGCAAGGAACCCATATAATAACATATTAATTAATATTGATAATATTCTTAATATTGTCAACAGTCTTACTAATGAGACCAATATATTAAATAAAAGAAAATTAATTTGTTTATTTAAATATCTCACTAATAAGGATACTAATAAATTTGATGTTAAAAAATTTCTAATATTCTGTCTAAGCACAATGCAAAGTTTTCATACTTAAGAGCAATATCAAAAAAATCTGAATTTGTATATTCATTTTTTTTATTATATTTGCCAATAATACCAAATATTTACTTATTCTTATGCTTTTCTTTTCTGCTTCTTATTTTTAAATCTGTCTAAAAAATACATTCACATTATCATTGAATAACTTATTAGTGGAAAGTAAGTCATAATAAATTTGGTTAAGATAATAAATACATCTTGGGTTAATTTGTTGTTCTTATCTATATAATACATACTAAGTTGTTTATACAAAATTATTTTTTTATATAATAAATACTTTAAAGATAAATATTAAATATATACACATTTTTATTGATAATTACAATTTATATATTAAGGCAATATATTTTGTTAGCTAATTTAAAAGGATTTATGACTGAGTTAAAATAATTAATGAAGATACTAAAGTTAAAGAATATCGTCAAGTTTATTTATGAACTATCTTCAAATAAATTATGGATGTTTTCTTACAACTATTCTAAGTGGATATAATATAGGTAACAGTCCAGTTATTATAAGCTCTTGCCCATCATCAGATGATATATTGTATATAAAATAACTGTATATAATTAAAATAGAATCCTGAATATCTTATATACAACTTACAACTAATCTGTATAGATTTAAGCACTTTTTGCTCCTTCCAAAATCAATATAATCTGCTAAAAACTCAATTAGTATGATTACTAAATTTATATGTAATTTGCTAAAATTCAGAATATGGTTTCATAAAATTTTTAAAAAATTATCTATGTAAATTAAGCTTAAAATTAATCAATTGATGTAAAATTTTTATTGTAAAAGAAATTTTTTTTTTAAAAAAAAAATACTTTAATTATTCACACTTTTCACTCCTGACTACCTACCTCTAGGAATTTTGGTTCATTATATAATTTTTATTTTTATACAGACGTGTATGTAGAATGCATATGCAAAATGCAAAAAAATATAACGCATCTTATACAACCCTAAAATTACAATTACACAACACATAAATTATTGTAATTTTACTGTTATAATTAATTTGCATTAAGATAATTGTATTATTTAATAAAAAACAACTTTATTATTATGTATTTTAACGTATTTTTACATGTTTTTACATGTTTAATATATTTATCACATTTTTACATATGTTAAATTAATAAAAAAAAATTTACATATTATACTGAAAATAGGGTTAATTTGCTCAAAAATACATGATGACTTCGTAAAATTTAATCCAATTTGTGAAAACTCAAAAATATGATATTACGCTAAATTTGACCAAATTTGCGAAAACTTATTTATAACATTTTGCTAAATTTGGTTGAATTCGTGAAAACTTAAATGTAAGTTATATCAGAGATGTCTGGGGTCCTATTAAAATAATGAAAATAAAGAGAAGAGAGTTAACATTAGTATTCTATATGAATCAAACTTTTTCTCTATCAATTTAATTCAATTTATATTTGATTTAAATTTACTTCAAATTCAAAAAATATTATCTTATGATCTAGTAATCTGATTTAAATAATCTTTTTTAATTAATAGTACTCATTACCCTGATTAAAATAAAAAAGATCATTAAAATCAGATTGTTAAATTAAAAGTTATTCACAAAAAATGTTTTATTTTCAGGATTAATCAGAGCTACACCATATCATGAATTGATTTATGCAGAATACTAGTTGACATAAAATTTGGAATCTCTATAGTAGCCAAAACTCTCCTTAAAGTTAAAGGTCCTGGTATATTAGTTGATAGCTAGTAATAAAAATTATGAATCTGCATTAAAGAAAATATTAAAAGTAGAATGGAAAGTCAAGATATGATTCTAGACTTTTGATATAAAATATCATAGTTTTATTATCATAAGTTATTAAACAATTAAAGTTCTGTACTTGAAATAATTCCAATTTTTTTTTAGCAATTTCTCATTATTATAAAATTCAGATATTACTTATGAAAATAAAGAATTAAAAATAATATATAAACCTTAGGATAAAGAATACCAGAATTTACATTCTGCATCAAACCTGATCTCACCAAGAATAAGAGTATTTTTCAAATTAAATGTGATGATATAAATCACAATTGGAATAGTGAAGAAATAATGAAATGTTATATGAAATTGCAATTGTTTTATTGGTAATATAAGACAGATAATGGAGTACTGAAGTTATATTTCAAAAGTAATACACAGTTAAAGAGAGTAGATAGATCGTTGGATGATGAAAAATTTTCCAAATGTTAAGACCTGAAAAATGAAAGTAAGTATTGATATTTGGATTTATATTCATAAAGAATTTCAGTTATTAAAATTATATTTTAGTAAGATGTGATAATGAAACTTTGATGCATTTTTAATTTATTTTAACAAATTTCTATCTATATGCTTGATTGTTAATGATTATGTATGAAGTTATAATGTATAAAAAAACTATTTTATTACTTATTTTTATCACCCATTTAACTATTTTCTTATAGTAGATGTATCTAATAAGCTTCATAAGCTTTTAAACTAATTTTAGAATTAAATGCTTCTGAAAAGTATATTATAAAGGTAGAATTAAGTATTCAATAATAAGTTCTAATTTACATACTGACTTGTTCACAAATTTTACTTATAAAGATCTAAAGCATTACAAATTAATAGGCAAATGATTGTCATCTTGTAAGATAAATATCTTCTCTATTATTTGCTGAATTAATAAATCATTTTCTTTAATAGTTAACTAGTAAATAATAAAAATAATCTATGTAACTAGCTATTATGAAGATTTTGTATCTGTATTTTGCATAATACATTAGAATAATAATGAATTTTTTAATTATCATTATATCATTAATAATATTATACTGCATTTTATAATAAAGCCATTTTTCTGTACAATTTTAATGAATTCATCTATTAGTATTTCTTGTAGATTATGCTTCTATTGGTTGGAAGTGTAAAAAGTCTTCATCCAAATTAACTAAACATCATGTAATACCTGAATTTTGAGATTGAAACATGATATCCATTTAACACTTTTTTTATATATAGTATTGTAAAGAATAATGTATATTCTTCAGAACTAATTGTGATCTTAAAAATCATTTGTTACAAATTTTTTAACATCTTGTAATTCAATTTTAATAAACTTTTTTTTTAATTTATAAAGTTTGAAAGTTATAAAATAAAAAAAGTTCATTAAAATTAAACTACTGAATGCTAAGGAATTGCATAGCTCTAATTTTTAACTTTTAAAAAAATATCTGAAATATTATTTTTATAATGCAGTAGCTAGCATATAATTTTTATTTAAAATCTTATTGAAAGAAGCATAATAAAACTTATTATAGTTAAAGTTTTATAATAGTTTTAAAACTATCTGCTATGTAGCAAATTATATAAAAAAATAAATTCAGGAATCTTTATTTTTTATGCAAAAGTATATTACAATTAAATTGTATATATCTAAATTATAAATAAGATATTAATTATTTGAAACATTTACTTCACAATAAAATTATATAATTAATATATAATTATAAACATAAATTTATTTAACATTAAAAATTTAATTAATAGTTGTTTATTTCTTGAGAACAAGCTATAAGCTATATATATATAGACTGATAGTTCAAAATAGCTAAAATTCATGTATAAGGCATAGAATCTAACCAACTGGATCTATACCACTTAACCCTATCACTATTATTAAGTGCTAACAAAGAACCATTACTATGGTGACCATTAGACTTTATACTTGCTGGCTATGATCTCCTACTTGCCCTTCATCTATATCTGAGATAATAATCAGCTCAAATTTATATACTATCTTTACTAATCAAAGATATAGAGGACTTTTATCAAATGCAATAGCAATCATCTAAAAACCCTTCTATACCACCTTATTAGATACCAAGTCTCACTCAAGGGCCATTATTACTTACAGTAGTTCAGTTTGACTCCATTTTTTGATTCTTTTCTGATTGGTCAGAATGCATTTTGTGCATTAACTTACCATCCAGTAATCGTAAAAAGATGATTAATAGCTTGTTGTAATCCTCTTATTGAGACGGTTCAAATGGTACCAAAATCATCTTTCTAGCATCAATAGATGGAGAGTTATTTTTGCCAATTTAGCACTGATAATAGTCATGAATCCATTAAAAATTTAAATAATTGCTTTATTTTAGTGTGAAATTTTTAACTAGTTAGATAGCCAAATTTAATGTTTTAATTGGCTGGTCAAATTTACTAAAAATATAGAACTACTGATTAGTATTACAAATATTACATGAATTTTTTAATCTCAATCAGTGATTTGTTGTCAAAACTTCAATAAAAAGTCATTGGAAGCCTTCCAAGCACATCACCGCTCAAAACTACTTTATCGATGCATCACCTCGATTTGGGGTTGTTTAATTACCAAGTGACTTATACAAGAGAAATGTTGAAAGAATTATATAGGCAAACAGCAGTCAATGTTCTTGATGATCGTTTAGCTAAAATCCCCAGAAAATTGATTTATAGCAGTTCTTTACTAAGTTGTGATTTTCTGTGCATATGAGGAGAGTTACTCCATGTAACAGTTTTAGGCCACCCATTCACATCAGTTATTTGCCATTGAAGAAAGCAGTAAAGCAGAAATATAGTTAATCTTTTCTTGTCCTTCGAGTATATATTAGAAGGTGGCCGTATCAGTAATTCATGCCGATCGCTTTGCCAAAAAAATCAATAAAGATTAATTCCTAAAAAAAACTAGGACTGATTTTCCGATAGACTCATAAAAAGATGCTTAGTAAAGTATTTTTATTGATATACAAAATCGCTCCGCTGCATAATGCTAATTATATTAATTAATATACTGCATGTACGTGTATTATTTTAAAAATCGTAAAAGTGATAGTTAATAATAAGATTATTGATGTACTATAATTTTATCATTCAGCATTTCTTTCCTCTATATAATTTTTTTTTCCTTGATGATTTTCGTTTTGCCTGTACAAGGCTTGTTATGATTTATCTTTGATAGAACTCGTAAATTGTGGGCATTGTAGCGCTCACTTCTTTGTTTCTTACCAATCGGAATTCTTTATCGGAACATCCAACCATCAACTACACAATAGAATAATAGATGAAATAAGCAAAAGAAGCAAAAGCCAAACCAAAAGTATCAAATAATTATTACTTACCGCCCAAGTCACAACTGTCTTATAGAAAGATGGGAATAAATCGATATCTTCTAGATCCGTCGGAACTTCGCACTTTTCAATTTCAAAAATCCGATATGTTCCTAGAAAAAATTTCGTTAGCAAAGTGACTTCTTATAACAATGCTCATATATATACGTACCCAAATAATCCATAAATAAAATCGAAGACTTAACCCTATGATCTGTACCATATAGGCCTTGAATTGAATAGCTTTGTTTCCTCTAAAATAATATCAAAAATAAATTTAATAAACCGATGTTTAAAGATGTTAAAATAATACATACGGCATGTAACGAATATTTGAAAACTTACGCAGTGCTTTCTTTAGAACGGGATGGATGTACGTATTCATAATTCATCCACGTGATTTAATATCTCTTCGTTCAGATAATTGTCGCTTTGACGTTACTATAAAATGGGAAATATATATTATTACTTACTCAAGTACTCGAAGTCACCATCTGACTTACTAGTTCATTCAACTTACTAGTTCATTTTCTTGATGAGTGGCAGCTTTGCTCATCAAGCGTACTCAATTGAATATTGACGTTTGTGTTAATCTGTTTAACAGTCAATATGATAGTATTAGAAGGACTCATAATTGAAAATATCCACAGTCCATTATATACCTGCTGCCGTTTAATCATCCTTCTTTTTTCGAAAAGTTCCCAAAACTCAGTGACCTTTGAACTTTTCTTCTAAAGAAAAACAAGAAATAATTACTAAACAATATTTTCGATTTTGACAAGGCGCCAAAAAAGCCGAGTTCCAGTGTAGAATTATCATATTCTTACCTTGAACCTTTTACTTGCAATAACCAATTTTCAAGAAATGCTTACAAACCTGATTAATTAGTACTGACGCGGTCTCGCTTCTCTCTTCATCCGTGTGTTGGTTTTTTATTTCCTTCAAATGTTCATTAAATCGCTTTTTCCAAACCGACTTTAGAGACTTCAGTTTATTGTCCTTGAAGTAAGGTTGCATAGCTTCGAGATATCCAAGATACGACCAATCTTTTGCGGGGATTGACATAAAGTACTGTGCAGATATATCTAAATAATAATATATCACTATAAGACTACGTCAAGTAAAGCGAAAATTTGATTTAGCATACCGGCGTGATCCAAGGATGAGTCTGACCGATGGAAGCCTTGGCAATCCACAATAAAATTCTCGTTTCTTTCCGGAAGTCCTTCTACCAAGAAGATTCCTCAAATACAGGCCATCCTTACAAACAATCTGTCTCAGGTAAACAATTAAATTTAATACATTTTCGATATCAGCTCCAGTGCAACTGATTGCAGCTCAAAGCACTTGATATCTTGATCATAAATATGTGAGGCGACACCACATTCTTGATTGTAGAGAGGTCTTAATATACCGAGACGTATATGAGAATTATTGACTAAAGCAATATGCACTCGGATCAAAGATATTTCTGATTCTGAAAAAGTATGTGTGTTGAAAATATGCGGCTTAGAGCATGAGCTGCTTCAGCAACTACAACTACAAAATCTTTATGGAGTTGCACACCACCAACTTCAAACTCCAAGATAAAAGAAGGGTATTGTTCTTTTGTGACAAGAGAAATGGCAACGCATGCGAAGTCCGACCTGACTGAACCCTTTCCACTATCACCAGGTATTTGGTAGTGGAGTTCCCATATAGATTCAAAATGATCAACATTAATAGAAAATGAATCAGATAATATTTTTTGTCCATAATTGAGATTTAAAATGATTTCAGAGGAATTGGCACCAGGGGTGAACTGGTAAAGGTGCGAATAGTAGAACTGATGTCAACGCAGACAAAGCTGTTGGTGCATCAATAATGAAATCGGCATGCTCCAAGTCCAACCAACGTTGTATTGTACCTGTAATGTCTGACTGCTCTATTTAATACTGAGATAGCATCATGTAGTTTTCGATGTTGAGAATCTTTCAAAGTTGCAACTATAATGCCAAAATTTACTTGGCCTCAATAGGTCTGGATAGTATATAGGATCCTGTGCCGAGAACAATTTACTGTCTACAACCTACCAAGTAAGTAATTTGAAGAGGTGTCTTCCACGTTGAGACTCTTCTTCAATATAGTGGCTCTCCAATCGCTCTAATATATTACAATATTCTTTCAAGGTCGGAAAAGCCATTGTATTTACAGAAACGTGCTGACCTTATAGTTGGATTTTCATTCATGGATCTTTGAGTAGTATGCCTAGGAAATAATTGAAAAAAGTTTACATTATAATTATTGCAATTCTAAATCATGCTAATACATGAAAAAATAAATACAATATTTGGGACGTAGCCCGTGATACATGACGTCTATGCTAGTAACTTTTTTTCTTGATTATTTCTTCTACACGGCACTTCTTATTTGCAGGTTCTTCACTAGCTGATACCCTATCTTTTAACAAACCTACTATAACCCCTAAAATCCTCTTCACATTCTTGCGTAATTTGGTTGAGTTCTTGAGTGCGTCTTCTGTTAGTGAGATTTGATATTCAGTCCTACTCGTACAGTAGATACCTTCGGTCTGTGGAGGATGAAATACCAATCTGTGGCTAAGAAATGTGAAACAAGTTAGTGATACATAAAGCGAAAAACAACAGCCCCATAGAGTAGCCAGTAAAGTTTTGAAGTATTCTTCGAAACTCAATTTCTCACCTGTTGTGAGATACCATAAACATACTCATACTTTCGTCGGCCTTACATTTTTTCTTGAGCATATACAATAAGTCAATATATAAGTATAGTGAAATGATTCGCAAAGCAAAAATTTAATGGCACTTACTTCACATGAACTTTACATTGCACAACACCTTCCTTGGGAAAAGAAGCTTATTCTGTCTCAAAGGTTCAGGTTTCCGTTTCCAATTATTATGGTGCCGGAAGTCTATACTTGACAATAAATTGGGGTATTTATAAGTCTTTCAACATTTTAAAAAATATAGAATTTTAAAGAAACAAACCGGTAACTTTGTTCTTTAAGACAAGTACTATTAAACTACCAGTCAGATTTTCAAAAAAACGCCTACATAAAAAGTTATAGGCATTTGAAATTTGGTAATTTTTATATGATTGCCCTAAATTTGATGAGCTAGGGTCACATTCAATCGCTTGTTTCAACCGTGTTTTATATTTTGAGTTAGCAGCTTGCTTGCTACGTAATCCAAACTTTATATAAAGGTTTAGTGGAGTAGGATCTGGATGATTAAGAGGAAATCAACTCTCTCATCTCGTTTTTTATTCATTTTTAATAGCGATGTAAAATAAAAGAGTTTTTGAATATCTGCAATACGTGCAATACGGTAATTGCAAAAAAAAAACGCGTACACCAGCCAATAAATTTGAACAGCCAATCATATAGCCCTGTTCATTTCTAGACCGGATCGGACACGTGACATCCAATCATTATTTATTTTTTTTTCGGTCCGACTAGAACTGAACAGGGCTAATAAAAAGGGCTTGTTATAACAACTTTCTCCAATGCACAGCTGGTTTACTCGAGCGGAAAACTAAGTATTAAGTTGAATATCAGGAAAAAACCCACAGTATTATTCATCTTGGATAGGCAGAGACGTTATTACCAATCATTTGGAAGTCTGACTGCTAATGACCCAGTGTCGAACGCTTCAACGCTTCAACGCCAACTGTGCTTCTTCTCTGAGTTGCGTAGCATTTGGAGCTTCTGTGTTTTTAATAAAAGATTGACCTTCAGATGAAATTTTCAAAAGAGAAGTCATTTGTATAGAAATATTGTGTATCTCGGACTGGAGTGACAATGTGCTAATATGGATAGTTTATAAAGTATTATTTAACTTTGTAAAACAAGTTTATGTATTACAGAATCTTGTAATTTATTTTTTTACATCAATAAATCAGTAATTCTGATCGTGATATTTTGTCACAATTTTTTTATCTGTACTAACGAACTTTTAAATTATTCCATTTTATATAAAAAATTATTGTTGAACATGCAATCCATCAATTCATTAAGGGAATTAAATGCCAAGCTCTTAGCTGAGATTGCAGAACTTAGGAAGGAGAACATTGAGATTAAGGTTGAGAATACTGAGCTTAAGGATAAAAATGCTGAAATCCCTGATCTTAAAAGGAAGTTAGCTGAGTTTGAGTTTGAGAAAGTTGAGCTTAAGGACAGGATTGCTGAGCTTCTAAGACAGGCTGTGGAAGAGAGTAAGAGACGTGATGTTGAGAATGCCAAACTCAAGGCTAGAATCAAGGAGTTGGAGAAAACTAGATTCTTTAACCGAGAATGTTAGGCATGATGATGAAGTTGCTGAACTGAAGGCCGACTAGTGAAACTAAGGGATGGTGATGAGGAAAGCAAACAGCCAACTAAAGATATTTCTGAAGTAGTTGTCAATGTGCCTAGCTCCATTACAGATCAGTGTAATAAGGCCATTTTTCCGCCATCTTGTTTGAGAGATCAGAAGTTATCGGAGGATAGGAAAATGGAAGCTTTCTTGGATGATGCACATAAGAAAAGTGTTAGTGATGGGATAAGACAACGCAATAGGGAAAAGAAAATTCAACGTGAGTCAACTGTCCCTTCCAACTTATCACTTGTTACAGAAATTTCTCTAAGAAATGATGAAATCTAAAGTAGCACAAAAACTGTTTTCTTGGGAAACGATCAACAAAAAACTATTACAAGACTGAAACTTAAGCCTGATTGCTCTATTCTGTTGACTATATGTAGCTTGTGAAATTCATCAACTTACGGGAAAAGGGGCTACTATAAAAGTTTTTATTATGAATACAGTGATTCGAAATATAGTACAGTAAAGTTAATTAGCAGATGGTTAGATAATAATACATCCCGCTCTCTACCATTTTTTACATTCATTTTCCTTAGCCAGCTGGCTTTACAAAAATATAATAAAGATTTTACTTCAAATTTCTTAAACGTATGTGCATTTTACAAGTGATATCAAAAAAAGTTCATCAAGCATTATATATTATGATAAACATTATCATGCATTGTACTTATTTTTATTCATTTAAACCCTTGAAAAATAAGAAAAAAAAGGATTTTATAAATTTTACAAGCATCTAATTCTAATTTGCTATTATTAATAAAGTTTGCCCACATATATAAATATACAGCTTAGCAAGTTAGCAGAAACCTATTATGATAATTAAGCCATAAATTTTGTTTTACATAAATTTGTAGTGTTTTTTCATTATTAGCAAGAAGTAGTTTTCCTAAAGCCATACGTCTGATGTTCTTAATTCTTTCATAATAAAACAAGCAACATTGGCTCTACACTTTTGTATAGGTGAATTTTTCATTTATCTTCCGCAAAGGACGAGCATTACAATAAAAAGATAACTCCAATTCTGTAATTGACATAATTTAGATTAATCAAACAACAAAATTATTCAATATGGCTCACAAATTCTTACCTCTAAATTAATACCTTTTTCCACCACAGGTTCGCGTTTACTATCAAATATTTCAATCTCTTTGTTGACGAGATTAAGTTTACCTTCGATGAGACCAATTTTACCTTCAAATATTTTGTTAGTAACGGAAATCTCTTTATTCATAACTGAAATCTCTTTATTGATGAGTTTGAGTTTACGTTCAAACATTTTATTCATCTTGGCAATCTTTTCAAACCCTGAATTCATATTTCCTCTTATATCTTTGTTCATTGCAGTAATTTCCTAAAAAAATCAAGATGTTATTATCTGTTATGTGAAACAGGTGGCATCATTTAAGGTTACTGTACATACGTCATTTATTCGGATAAGGTAAATTAACAAGGATATAAAGGATATTAGTGATCCAATAAGTTGAATGGCTCTAACGAGAGGGCTAAAGATATAATATACAGATTTATTGATTTATTGATATGTTGACTAGAAAGAAAAACTTTTTTACCATAAATTTTTTTCGAAACTTTCCACAGTCTTGCGTACCAAGTTTGGGTTAGGTTGACCTTCCTGTTATTGGTTAGGTTGTTGACCTTCCATTCTCATGAGAAAAAAAAATGTTTGGACGAGACATTTTATTTATATTAAAATTATGTCGAATCTTAAAAATATAAGGCATAGCCGCATAGGGAAAGTTTTGTTTTATTGGTTATGATCAACGTGTGTCACATTATTATGATTGGCTAAATAAATAGCACGTGATAATAATCATGTATTTTTCCGAAAAGTTAGCATCGCCTCAAAATTAATCTGGGACAAGTTTTATTTTTATCTAAAAATAATTATTACAATGCGCGTAAAAAAAAAACATCTTTGAAAAAAAAAATTTAACAAAAAATTTATTTTATATTGTATATTAAAATATTGTGTTTTTTAACAAAAATATTTTTTTATAATACTTTATTTCATTGTTTGTAAATAATATGTTATAAAATATCTTCATTTTACTTATATTTACATTAACATTGTAACATAAATATTTTTTATTTTATAAAACTGCGTATTAAAAAACTATTAAAACATTATAAAAAAGTATATTAATAAACACTTAAAACATAAA
>JADRCO010002837.1:0-12050 GCA_021464525.1 Rhizophagus sp. LPA8_4_AMF
GTACCAAAGGGAGACGCACCACCAGGAGGTGTACCAAAGGGAGACGCACCACCAGGAGGTGTACCAAAGGGAGACGCACCACCAGAAGGTGTACCAAAGGGAGACGCACCACCAGGAGATGTACCAAAGGGAGACGCACCACCAGGAGATGTACCAAAGGGAGATGCGCCACCAGGAGATGTACCAAAGGGAGATGCGCCACCAGGAGATGCACCGAAGGGAGATGCACCACCAGGAGATGCACCGAAGGGAGATGCACCAAAAACGCCAACAGACGGGAAGATACCACCAGTTGGTAAAGGTCCAGACAATAATAATAATGGTGGAAATCCAGATAATGACAATGCAAAAAAAGATGATAAACCAATTAAGCCAGGTCCGACTTGTGCATCTCCTAATGATTCTGCGTGTAAGGCTCCACCAGGAGTGTAAGTGTAAAAAATTTGAATCTTGTTACTGTTTTATTAATTCGGAAAGTACTTACTCTATTAAATAATTTTTAGTACACCAAAAGTTGAAACTTCTACACAAGATGAAATAGAAACGATAACACCAACTCCAACTCCAAAAAATAACAAAAATAATAATAATGATGACAATAAACATAAAATAACTCATTGGACAACAACCACAACAACAACTACATTATATTTTGCTGGTTATACATCAACGATTACAACAACAAACGCTCAAGGAGATATCACATCTTTTGCTACGTACATTCCTCCATCCACTGTGCTTGTGGTGAAGAAAATTGCCGTCACTGCACCGGCACTTGAAGATGGAACAGACACATCAAATTCTATGCCAGTATTACACGATTTTAATAGTCACGGTTTGTGGGGTATTACAATGAGTTTGCTTGTAGTCGCCGCAACACTAGTTTTTATGATTTTTGCGTAATTTAATTATATTAAGTACATGTATTCGTTATTATTAATATTAAGTTAATTATTATTTCGTATAAAAGCTAATTTAAATGATTTAGGCATGTGAAAAACATTTATTCATTATGCATTATGATTTAAAAATTTAACTGTACACTATTATAGATTATAGACAAATAAAAAAATTCAAAATATTAGCATGAAGCCTCACTAAGAAAACAGTTTCATATATATTAGTGATATAAACATTTTATTCACAATAACTGATCTTTCATCAAAATTATCGTTGTGATTGATAAATTATGAAGATTAACCATGTCGCATCGAAATTAAATTGTTATGCTGTAATATTGGATTCAATAGTTCCAATATACTAATTTTGCGGTTAAAATAGTTCGTGTGTACGTATAATATATCGGGAAATTATTCCGAAAAAAAGGATAATTTATTTATATCTCAGTTGATTTCGAGTTGTATACAAAATAATATAATTCCTAATATTTGATGCAATATTTGTCTCGCTCAATAATTCATTTAAGTCCATTTTTTTGATAAATTGTCAAATTTGAGAGGAATTAAACATTAGTATTAATTTCATATAACCCAGAAATAAAAATTCTTCTATCACGTGATCTGTATTTAATTATCACATCGTCACATCCTGTCCGAGTTTCACAGTTTATATTTATCTGAGGGACTTGGTTTTTTTCGAGTAGATGAAATCCTATTTGTCACATACAAAATTCTTCGATCACGTGTCAGTGCATAACGCCGGCCGAGTTCGAAGAATTTTCTGGGTGCCGTTGGGGTAGTTATTAATTTTTCTCTGTCACCTGATCGAGCTGCGGCAGCTGCGGCGTCCATAATTGAGTATTAGTTTTAGCACATTTAGAAAAAAACGTGATTATGATTAAAATTTTGAGAATCTCACTTTTGCGACTATTATTAAATATCAAGCATAGGATTTTTCAATATCAGAACAATTATATTGCTGCATACTATTAATATAAAAAAAATTAATCATTCTCTTTTTAAGAATGAATAATTGTAAATGTAGTTTTTAAAGTTATGTTAATTTTTTTTTTTTTGTTTTCCATTTAAATAAGCTTATTACTTAATATCCCTACTAAAGAATTCAAGTCACAATTTTCAATTCTTCAATATATATTTAAAGTAACTATTTTTTAAATTATCAAAATGTATTTCTTTTATTTCTTTTGGAAATATATACATGAAAACATTATATAATTTTTAAATATTTTACCAATCCAAGTCTGAAAAATATTTAGTGAGTAATCTTAATATAAAAAATTTCCTCACATTTGTATCTATGTACTAATTTAGGTCTGATTCTTAACAATAATCATTATCTTTGATATATAAAAATTTGTTTACAATAAAACACAATATTATTCATGATGTTTCTTCTATTTATGGCATCTGATCAAATTTAATGTACGTATTCAACGATGGAAAAGAATGACTATAAAAAAAGAATCATATATATACGATGAGAATTAGATACAGTGTATAGGATAACCCACATATGAGAAAGTAAAAAAGGAAAAAAAGGAAGGTGGGGAAATGATAGAGAGAAAAGAATGAGATAAATCAACATGTCGAGAAGTATCAGACGCTCAAATAATCCAATATTATGACAATTAAATAAATAATTGTTTCACAATATCTTAATTATAACAAGTCAGTCATTAATATTATTGTATCTCGGATAATATTGAATCACGTGAGATAACCGGAAAATACTGTAATTGTGAATTTTTGCTTACGAACTTATGATAATTTTTCTTATTTAATTAGCATTAATATGAAAGGAATTATACTCAATAATTGATGTAACTGAGCAAATAAAAGTTCTGACCGTTGGAATTTGACTATTATTAATTAATAAACTAGCATTAAGTAAAAAAAAAAGATTAAAACATATGATTTTATGTAAATAGTGTAACCAATTTAATAATGTAAACTTGGTAGTCTGTAATTCTTCTAAGTGTTTCCAAAAAATTTCAAAAACTGGACAAGGAAGTTGATGAATTTATTCAAAAAACGCAGCCTAAAGCTAAAAGAAATTCTAGTGTTAATTTATCGAATCCTCCCGCATTTTCTGCGGGCTTCATCTGTGTTTCCGATCTAGTAGGACAAAATCAAACACATTTTTCACTCACGTCGATCATTACTAAAAAGTCACTATATTTTCCCGATATAATGTAAATAATAATAATAATCGTATCACTGCTATTTTTTTTTTTATACTCTCTATAATTTTACATTTTTACATACGAATTGACAACATATTTTTATTTAACAAATAATGGACGAAATTAAACTAAGTGATGATGTAATTGAGCAAATAAAAGATTTTGATCATCTTTATTTGACGCAAGAACAAAAATTGTTAATCGACAAATTAATATTAGACGAAGAATTAAAAAAACGTTATAGAAAAAATGGGCTATGTAAAAAATGTGACCGACCTAGGACAAATACTTTTTGTTGCAATTATTGTTTTTTTCAGCCAAATTTCAAAAATTGGACAAGTGGTAATCATTACGTTGATGAATTTATTCAAAAAGCACAACTAAAGGCTAAAAACAAGAGACAATTCTTAGAATGGATTGAATATGACAAAATTGAAGATGTTGAATATTTGGCAAAAGGAGGATTTGGAACTACTTATAAAGCAATTTGGAAAGATGGTCCTTTTTGGAAAAAGAATTTTCACAATTTTCAATGGAAAAGAAATGGCGAAACGAAGGTTGCTTTAAAATGTTTGCATAACTCACAAGGCATTACAGTGGAATTTTTAAAAGAAGTATGATAATTTTAGTATTATGAGCATTTATAAATTCTAAACTAACTATAATTTTCCTTTAGGTTGAATCAAATATTTTAGCATGTGAATCTGGACTTGGTTGGGTTGTTAGTTGTTATGGTATAACCAAAGATCTAAAGACAAATAATTTTATGATGGTGATGGAATTAAAAGAAGGTAGTTTAAGACAATATTTAAATAATAATTTTAATTCAATAGATTGGAAGAAAAAATTGTATTTGTTATTTGGTATTTCAATTGGTCTTAGAGATATTCATAATAGTGGATTAATTCACCATGATTTTCATTGTGGGAATATATTAAGTAACTTTATATATGATACTACTTATATTACTGATTTGGGATTATGTCAACCAGTAAATGTTAAATCTTCTCAAAATAGCAATAAAAAAATATACGGAGTATTACCTTATGTAGCTCCAGAAGTTTTAAGAGGAAAAGAATATACACAAGCAAGTGATATTTATGCAATTGGAATTATTGCATATGAAGTTTGTACAGGATTGCCACCTTATCGTGATATAGCTCATGATGAATTATTAGCAATAAAAATTTGTCAAGGGTTAAGACCCAAATCTAATTATAAAATTCCTCAAACAATTTTTGATATTATTAACCAATGCTGGGATGCAGACCTTTCAAAACGACCTAAAGCGATTGAATTAGAAAAGTTATTTACTGATTTGTGGTCTAAGTGCAATAAAGATTCTATAATAAGTAAACAAATTAAAGAAGCAAATGAAATTAATAAAAAGTCATCTTCAACAGCTCAATCACTATTATTATCATCTACTGGTACACTCTCATATACAACACATCCTCAAGCAGTTTACACGAGCAGACTTTTAGATTTTAGAAATCTTCCAGAACCCAAAAATGCAGACAATAGTGACGATTTACTTGGAATAGAATATTCAGGTAGACATATATAATTTGCTATAATAATTTAAATTTATTATTTAATGCTAACAACTAATACCTATAGAATCTTTAAGAATTGATTTTACTAAACTTGATATTAGTTCAAGGTAATTAATTACTTTTGCACGTGATATTTTTTTTAAACCATCAAAATTTTAATTAAATTGATTTTATTTTATTATCCTAGTCAAAAGTAATTAAGCTAAGATTACTTAAATTAAAGTATATAAAATATCATCATATTTACGTTTATTATGCAATTATTTATTTTATTATAATACATAATTGATGAGAAATTATTTATGATTTAACTTTAAACAAATTTCTTATAAATTTCAATTTAACGGAGTCCTGCACAAATGTTCATTTTTGAAATTCAGCCCAGTCCAACTAGAATTTCTTTTCGTTACAAAAAAATCTTCCCATTTATTCATAAAAAAAAATTTTTTATTCGTTTATTTAAAATTTCGTATTTAATTATCTAAAAAATGTTTATGCTGTATTGTTAAAAAATTTTCGTAATGTCACTATTTATTGAAAAAATTATCTATGAATTTATTAATAATTTATTTACTAAAAAACTATCTACAGAAAAAAATCGAAAAATAAATAATGAAAAAGCTTAATTTATCTGAATTGTAAATTACTAAAACAAAAGCTTCTTTTTTAAAAAGGTGAAAAAATGAAAAAAGAAGTTTGTATTTTGTGTTGTTGTACGCTATGCAAACTACGTATCCTGCGGCATATCAATCTTAGACAAAATATAATTATTAACCATTTTAACTATTTTAAAATTATACTTTTGGGCTAATCGTGATGCATAAATCTGATATTTATTAACTTTTTTTGTGGCTTTTGCCTATTGTTTCTCTTCTCCTTTCTTTTTTTTTTAAAAACAAAATCATTGACTTACTTTACACGACTAATAATTATGGATGATATGGATTCTATATTAATTATGATTCTGATACAGAATTTACTTAAAAACCTACTTGACAATATTCCAGTGGATAGTTATAGTGACTATAGTGACAAAGATAATCTTGAATATAATTCTACTAATATTAATTCAAGTTCTTCACCTTTGGAGTTGTAAGTTGGTTTAACATTTCCTACTTGAAAGTCTGCGTTTAACTATATACAATAGTCACTTCTGCAAGGCTTTTTTATTCGATAAAGTAGATAAATGATATAAATGATGGTTTCTGCGTAATTTTTAAATTGAAAAATTTGGATACTGTGCTGGGCTTTTTTTTGACGATTTTCAGCCCGAATTTTCTAATCATCCAATAAATACTGTCGATCCTTACTGAAAAGTCATTGTACAATCGGAGTAAAATTTACCATTTTCCCGATATAAATAATATAAATAACGCTCATTCCCCTATTTGTCTTTTTTCTCTTTTTTATACCTTTCTGTAAATTTACATACGGATTAATAACAAATTTTTTTGTTTAACAAAATTAGTCGTTAGAATGGATGAAATTAAACTACTAAGTGATGATGTAATTGAACAAATAAAAGATTTTGATAAGTTTCATTTGACTAAAGAGCAAGAATCGTTAATTGATAAAATAATATTAGATGAAGAATTAAGGAAACGTTATAAATTTTTTGGTTTATGTGAAGAATGTAAACAGCTTAATACTTTTGCTTATTGGTGCCAGTCATGTAATTCTAGATATTTTCAACAAAATTTCAAAAATTGGACTAGTGGAAATCATGTAGTTGATGAATTTATTAAAAAAACACAATTAAGAGCTGAAAAAAGGGTTCAAATTTTAGAGTGGATTGAATATAATAAATTTGAAAATATTGAATATTTAGCAAAAGGAGGTTTTGGGACTACTTTTAAAGCAGTCTGGAAAGATGGGTATATAAAATGTCGGGATTATAAAAATAATCAATGGGAAAGAAATGGTGAAATAGACGTCGCTTTAAAATGTTTACATAACTCGCAAGACATTACAACAGAATTTTTGAAAGAAGTAAGATACTTTCACATGTAATTATTAGTATAATTAAATTCCATATATTATACTAACTTTAATACTTCTTTTTAAGGTTGAGTCAACTATTTTAGCGTGTGAATTTGGAAGTGGTTTTGTAGTTTTTTGTTTTGGTATTACCAAAGATCCAAAAACAAATAATTTTATGATGGTGATGGATTTAAAAGATCGTAATTTAAGACAACATTTAAATGATGATTTTAATTCATTAAATTGGATGTATAAGTTAAGCATCTTAAAAAACATTTCAATTGGTCTTAGTGATATTCATAATAGTGGATTAATTCATCGTGATTTTCATTGTGGCAACATATTAAGTGATATCGGTAATAATGCTTTTATTACTGATTTGGGATTATGTCAACCAGCAAATATGGAACATTCTCAGAATGATAATAAGAAAATATATGGAGTACTACCTTATGTAGGTCCAGAAGTTTTAAGAGGAAAAGAATATACTCAGGAAAGTGATATTTATGGTTTTGGAATTATTGCATATGAAATTTGTACGGGATTGCCACCTTATCATGATATAGCTCATGATGAATTCTTAGCTATAAAAATTTGTCATGGATTGAGACCAAAATCTAATTATAAAATTCCTCAAATAATATTTGACATAATTAATCAATGTTGGGATGCAGATCCTTTAAAACGACCTAAAGCAGATGAATTACAGAAGTTATTTACTGATATTTTTGCAAATTGGAAGGAAGGTTCTGTAATCGATAAACAAATCAATGAAGCAAAGGAAATTAATGAAATGTCGTCATCCTCAACAGTTCAATCATCATCTTCTACTGCTCTCTCATATATGACACATCCTCAAGCAGTTTATACGAGTAGACTTTTAGATTTTAAAAATCTTCCAAGCCCCAAAAATGCAAATAATAATGATAATTTACTTGGAATAAATGATTCAGGTAAATGTAATTCTATATAATAATTTAATTTAATATTAACAACTAATATATTTATTTTATAGAATCTATGAGAATTGATTTTACTGAACTTGATTTTAATTCTAAAGGTATTTACTTTTAAATGTAATATTTTTGATCTATTGATTTCAATCGAACTAATTTATTATATTTTATTATAGACGAGTGTGATTAAATATTTATTGTGAAAAAACATATATTTACTATGTATCGTCTCTCTTTGATTTATTCTATTTTTATTTTTAAAAATGATAAAGGACGAAGAATAATATTTTTGAATAAAAGTATCATGGCTGATAAATAAGGGTGCTAAGTTTGTCATGAAAGAACTGTCCAGTAACATGTTACTTATATACTGTACCGTATATGTAAACACTAGAAGCGTATCATTATTGATAACAAACATGTAGCATTATCATATGATATTCATAGCTATTTATAAAAAGGTCTTTATATGATATTGTGGTATTGTCCGAAATATAATAAATTTTTTATAAATCTTTTACTCAATTATAAATAATAAATGATTATTAAATTTTATCCAAGAACAATTGCCAATCCTATTGTTAACAAATCTCCTTTCTGTGCAATGACATAAGTTACTGCGGTTTTCTATGTATACTTACTAAAAAGTCATTTGCTGCCGATCAAGATTTATTGTTTTCTCTTGTGTATTTTAACTAGTATTTTTTTTGATAATTTTGTTGTCGATCTTAAAATAATTACAATATTTATGGCATAAATAATAACGTTTCACCCCTATTTTTCTTTATTATTTTTTGTAATTTTACATACGAATAATAAGTCAATAAAATGGACGAAATTAAACTTAGTGATGACGTAATTGAGAAAATAAAAGATTTCAAGCATCGGGTATTTAACTGAAGAACAAAATTCGTTAATTGATAAACTGATACTAAATAAAGAATTAAAAGAACGTTATAAAGAGTATGGTTTATGTAAAGAATGTAAACAGCCTTATACTGGTTGCTTTTATTGTCAGCCATGTAATTCTAAATGTTATCAACAAAATTTCAAAAATTGGACAAGTGGAAATCATGAAGTTGATGAATTTATTCAAAGAGCACAGTTAAAAGCTAAAAATGAGAGTCAAGCTATAGAATGGATTGAATATAATAGATTTAAAAATATTGAATATTTAGCAAAAGGGGGATTTGGAACTACTTTTAGAGCAATTTGGACAGATAGAATTGAAACATATATGTATGATTATAATCCATGGAAAAAAAAAATCTGAAACAAAAGTTGCTTTAAAATGTTTGCATAATTCGCAAGACATTACAGCAGAATTTTTAAAAGAAGTAAGTTATTTTCCTATAAATTTTTAGTATTATTAGTTTTAATAAATATGAAATTAACTTAAAATTTTCTTTTAAGGTTGAGTCAAATATTTTAGTATTTGAATCTAAAAATTGTTGGATAGTTCGTTGTTTTGGTATTACCAAAGATCCAGAAACAAATAATTTTATGATGGTGATGGAATTAAAAGATAGTAATTTAAGACAACATTTAGATAATAAATTTAATTCGATAGATTGGTTCAATAAATTGCAAATATTATATAGTATTGCATATGGTCTTAGTTATATTCATAAAAAAGGATTGGTGCATCATGATTTACATTGTGGCAATATATTAAATGGTTTTTTTTTTGCTCATATTACTGATTTGGGACTATGTCAACCAGCAAATGTTATATCCTCCCAAAGTGATAATAGAAAAATATATGGGGTATTGCCTTATGTAGCTCCGGAAGTTTTAAGAGGACAAGAATATACTCAAGAAAGCGATATTTATGCATTTGGAATTATTGCATATGAAGTTTGTACAGGATTGCCACCTTACCATGATGTAGTTCATGATGAATTCTTAGCGATGAAAATTTGTCAAGGGTTAAGACCAAAATCTAATTATAAAATTCCTCAACTAGTTTTTAACATAATTAATCAATGTTGGGATGCAGTCCCTTCAAAACGACCTATAGCAGATAAATTATGGAGTATATTCTGCGAGTTATGGGATACGATGCTTAAAGTGGGGAATTTTGCAATTAAAGAACAAATCAAAGAAACAATTGAAATTAACGAAAAGTTACATTCTTCAACAATTCGACCACCATTATCATTGAGTAGTAATCTCTTATATACAACACATCCTCAAGCAGTTTACACAAGTAGACTTTTAGATTTTAAAAATCTTCCAGAACCTAAAAATGATTATGATTATGATGAATATTCAGGTAATTATCACTCAATATATATTAAGTTAATTTTATAGTATTGACAATTTTACATTTATATTTATAGAATCCCTAAAAATAGATTTTATCAACTTCAATATTAATTCTAAAGGTATTATTTTGATTATTAAGTGGTATAATGTCTTAAATTATTAAAATATTTAGATTAACATTCTTTTTATTATATCAAAATAGATGAAATCACTTAAATAACGAGTATAGTAGAAATAGATTTACTTTGTATTTGACTTGTAACTCAGAGTTGAATTTGTTTAACAAAAAGTCAGAAAATATTGAGTTTTATCTTAAGCTTATTTCTATTATTTCTTAAGTAAAAATTGTATTAAGATTTCAAATTAAAAGTATTAATTAAACTAGATTGAACTATATTGAATTGAAGACATTAAATTATACATAGTTTACATTATTAAGAGAGATACTTTTTTTTTTGTCTATTTATCTCTTATTGAACAATATTTGGGTGATACAGTATGTTGATAAGTACTTAATAAATTGTATTTTCTTAGATAAATTTTTCATTTATCATATTTATATAAAATAGTTGCTAACATTGTTAACACAAAAGTTATATATTTATGGTACAGGAAATTTCAATTTTTATGTTATAGCTTGAGGTTGGTCAAGAGGTTGATTAAATGATTGATCAAAGGTTGATATAATGATCAAGTAAATATGTTGGCACTGATAAATAATAAATAAGGAATATATATCATTTAGAGATTATGGATAAAATAAAAAAATAAGTAGAAAGAAAAAAAGTAGCCGAGGAGGGCACAATTTCATTTTGTAAACAATCTTCGTGAGCCTTTTTCAAAATCATAAATGACGTAAC
This sequence comes from Rhizophagus sp. LPA8_4_AMF, assembly GCA_021464525.1. Taxonomy (NCBI): domain Eukaryota; kingdom Fungi; phylum Glomeromycota; class Glomeromycetes; order Glomerales; family Glomeraceae; genus Rhizophagus; species Rhizophagus sp. LPA8_4_AMF. The sequence goes on from JADRCO010002837.1 coordinate 10,724, forward strand.
GTTACTTAGTAATGTGATCAATATTTATTTTTAAACGCAATATGAAGTTTAATAAAGTTTGTTTATTAAATAAAATCTGTCTCTGTTTATTCATATTGAAAAATTTTGATTGGATAAATTTATTTAAAAACTGTTAATTTTTAAAAAATAAAAAAAAAAACACGTTAATAGTTAATATTGTTGATGTTATATTTAAGAAATGTAAAAAAAAAAGTCAGTTTAAACGAATATTTCAAATAAGAAATTAATGAATATGACAAAATTATACAAATATCAGAAATTTAACAAATTTTTACAAATTTAACAAAAAGATTAAATTGCATTTATCATTTTAAATTACTTTAAAACAATTCCAAATTTCTAAATTCTCTTTTGATTGAATATATTTAACTTCTAGAATGGATTGAATATGATAGATTTGAAAAAATTACTAGTTGAAAATGTTTAATACTATACAAACATTAAAAGTTCTTCAGTTAAATCATATCAGATATTACTTATAATGATATCTTAATTATTAAATATTTTTTTTTTTTTTTTTTTTTTTTTTTTTTTTTTTTTTTGAGATGATCGAAATCATATCTGAATAAATCATTACTGAGTTTGAAAATTTTAAAGAAAATATTATATCACGTAAAATTTTATTTTCGCTGAAAAAAATCCACCACTTTTTAATTACAACTTATTTATTTTTAATCTTGTCTATTATGGAGAATTTAAAATAAAAACCACAATTGCCAAAATTTAATAAATTTAATTGCCGATCAGGATTATCGTATTTCCTTTGTGCATTTTAACTAGTCTTTTTATGATAATTTGTCGCCGATTTTGAAATAATTGCAACATAAAATAACGTTTCACCACTTTTTTTTCTTTTCCTTCATTATTTTTTAGTAATTTTTTACATACGAATTAATAACTATTTTTTTGTTTAAAAAAAATTATTTATTAAAATGGATGAAATTAAACTAAGTAAATATGTAATTAATCAAATAAGAGATTTTAATTTTCGGAAATTGACTAAAGAACAAGTATCGTTAATTAATAAACTAATAACAGACAAAGAATTAAATGATCGTTATAAAACATATGGTTTATGTGAAATTTGTAAGCAGCCTAATACTCATTATTATTATTGTCAGCCATGCAAATCACAACATTTTAAACGAAATTTCAAAAATTGGACAAGAAATCATGAAGTTGATGAATTTATTAAAAAAACACAATTAAAAGCTAAAAATTTTTATCAATTCATAGAGTGGATTGAATATGATAAATTTGAAGATGTTGAATATTTAGCAAAAGGGGGATTTGGAACTACTTTTAA
>JADRCO010002838.1:0-12049 GCA_021464525.1 Rhizophagus sp. LPA8_4_AMF
AAAAAAAAAAAAAAAAAAAAAAAAAAAAAAAAAAAAAAAAAAAAAATTTTACAAAATTTTTCCGCAGTTATATACATCAAAATATTGTAAATATTTATTACCAAACAAATATTACTAAACAAATATTACTAATTTCAATTTTTTTTGCGGTTATAATATTATTTAATTGAAATTTAAAGTAATTCCGAAGCGTACTTTTTTGAATCACTTAATTCAAAATAATTAAAAAAAGTTATTTTTAGTTATGCATGTACGAATGTACATTTGTTGGTTTAATAATTATATACGATGGTTGAATAATCACTATCCAAGAAGACTTAAGAAATCACGTGCCGCTGATTTTGGAGATACGACAGATACGTACAATATAAAAAATGAGCATAACACAAAAATAAATTATTATAAACAAAATAAATATGACTCTAACGCGTTAACATATAATATTTCCTAGTCACTTGATATTAATCATCATGGTTTATAAAAAAATATTGTTTTAATTGTTTGTTCAGCAATTTCCTTCTTTGATCCGCCTTTATTTGACCCGCTTTTTCTTTGTACGAATTTTTCGCAGTTACTGGCTGCTTACTTCAGTAAAAACTTGCTAATTTTGAGAACTGTTTCATAGTGAAGTTATAATCTGATTGTTTCAGATGCGACATGTAATTTTTTTAATTATCCCGAAAGATCTTGATAGTAACTTTTCACATTTTCGGGTTTACTATTCCACAAAGGGCCGCGAAGGGAGAGAGTAGTTACATAGGTTTTATTAATCCTCTTGTATTCAGATATTTAGTGAGGTATTTTCGATACACTATGAAACCATTTCCTGCGTTCATTTTACTCATATCGATAATTTTTTTATATTTTCATTTTTGTTGACAAATTCTTCTGCTTCTATAAGCGGAGGGAAAATTGGTCTGTGATACTTAAGAATTAAATGATTAAGTAATCATCATACTGGGCTTGTGAGTATGAAGGATCATTATAAAGTTTATTTTATTGTAGTCATAAGATATATTATTATGATCTAAATAATATAAAAAAAAATTGGTATATAAAGGGTTTCAAATGGTTTTGTTTTCTAACGTGCAATTTTCGAATAAATTAATTTGCTAAGTATATTATTTCAAAACTTATATTACAGACATTTTTTTTTATATATATGGAGAAAAAAAAAAAAATTCGGAGTTTTAGCTGACTTCTAAATGTTACACGACAGTTCTCAATATAGTAACCAATGAAAGAGAAAAAAAGTTTAACCTAATCAAACATGGCGCCTAGTAAACGCCTAATCAAAAAATTAACGTAAAAATGGAAATATGGAAATGTCGGATAAACAAAAACCAAACTTACAATTTTCCGCTTTTCCTTATTTCGATACATTGCTTAAACTGTATAAAAAAACGGCGTTATATATTTTACCTGATATAACTGATATAACTACTGTATTTGTGTTTGATTGAAGAAAACTGTACATTACATTTTGATTAGCGTGCATTATGAAAGAATTAAGGGAATCTGTAACACAATCTTTCATCCCTAAGTTTCTTTGTGTAAATTCCTATTTTGGAAAATTACTAAATTGATATTGTTTGCCGTAATACTTTTATCTGATTTTTATTTCGTACTAAAATCCTTTTTTTTCACACCATTTTCGTATTATGCGATTTATAATTAAAAAGGTCTAACCGGTTTCTTTCATAAAAAACTTTTCTCTCATTATCGTTCTTTTTTTTTTTTTTTTTTAAAAAAAAAACCACTTAGTAAATATATTATGATAAGAAAAAAATTATTTATTATTCATTATACATAATACAATCCTTTAACTTCATTGTAAAATGCCACCTCACAAAAAAATGAGATCTAGAACGGAAGGAGACGTTATTAAATCAGGACCATATACCAACGAGGTATATGTATTTATTACTTAACTCAATACTTTTTTTTATGGAGAACGAAGAAAAGTTTTAATCGTGATTTTTAATTTTTTTTTTTAATATAATTTTATATAGGAGGATAATCAACTTATAGAATTATATAAACAACATTTTGATAAAGTAGATAAATGGAAAATAATTGCAGGTAATTTAAATCGTAATTATAAAAGTGTTCGTGAGCGGTGAGTTTTATAATGATTACATTCGAAAATACAAAAAAAAAATATTTTTATTTTCCCTTTTTCTTTCTTACTAACTTTTTATTACCGTTAACGTCGTAAATGCTAGATATGTTAATCATTTGGATCAAACTAGTTCGTATCTTACTTTCACAACTTTAAATTATTTTTTGTTTTATTACGCGAAAACATTATACTAATACTCAAATCCGTTTTTTCAATACAATAGTTGATAAATCAGAGTTAACAGCTTATGAAAAACGCGAGATTGATGATCTTCAAACTAACCCATGTTATCATAAGAAATATCGCAACAAGTGGCCAGAAATAGCAAAGAAATTATCATTAAATAGAAAACAAGGAAGAAGAACGGAATTACAAATTAAAAATTATTGGAATAGTAAAGAACGAGCTCAAAAACGTAAAAATAAAAATAAGGAACGAAGTTATGAACGAATTTCAAACATCATGAATATAAAAAATATTATAAGAGAAGTTTAATCAAATTCATTCTTTTAAATTGTTATCATTATAATCCGATTTAACTAACTGAAATTATAATAAAGTCAATAAATCTTTTCCCAAATAAAAAAGATATTTTTTTTTATTGCAAAAAAAAAATGATAAATAGATTAATAATCCGGATTAACTGATTTTCGAATTTTATGAAATTATTGTACCTCTTATGACAATGTTTAATACTCATTCATTAAACACTAAATCATTTTTAGGATGGGTTAATAGGCATTCATTTCAAAAAAAATGTAATATGATTTTTTTTTGAATTCTTGCTGTATATACATACTGTACTGCATATACTAGTATTGTAAAGGTAAAATAATGTCCTTCAAATATTTTTACTTTAATATATAATGTAATTTGACTCGATGTATCGCACATTAATAAAATTAATAACTATTTGTTAGACTTGAAATAAACCCATCGGGAAAATATCACGTGCTAATGTGGGAACGCTTAAAGTTAAATAAATGACTTGAATATACGATCGCCTTGATACGTAGTAAGAAATAATATTTTCTTACACCGGAAAAAAGTTATATGAAAAATCGATAAACTAAATATAAATGAATGAAAGAATATTTTTTTTTAGACAACTGCGTGCATTCAAAAATTGATTTTATAATGAGTTTTCAAATTAGGTATAGTGCAAATATAATTTGTTTTCGGATCTACATAATGCATAAATACTCCGAAATCCGTAAATCGTTCGAAATTCTTAGTCTCGCATTGGTTGTTGCATGATTTACCATTGATTGTAATTTTGTTACGCAGAAATATTCAGTAAGTGTACCAAGTTGGTCAATCTCCATTTTTTTTTAAGTATATCTAAGTTTTTCATTTTTTCAATTAGCAATATTTCAAATTTCTAGTCATCGTTAAGGACATAAGGTAAATAATGTTAAGTGATGATCATATAATTAAAAGTTAACTTCGACTTTCTTGGTTAAAATATGAAAGTAATAAAAAAGTTATTCAAAAAAATGGAAAAAGCAAAGAGATTTGTGGAAAGGCGTTAATAGTGAATATCCGGTAAATTCAATTCAATTCACTTTAACATTGATTACAATAATAAGATCTAAATAATATATTATTATTTTTATTTATTAATTTAAGGAGGTGCATGTTACAATATATCGTATTGGAAGAGATAGATGATAAAATCCCTGTAAAAAATGTTGTTCCGTGTTTTATATTTCCATGTTTTTTCCGGGAATGTATCATTTTCACGGAATTTATACGAAGGCCCACGGAGAAATAATGGAAATATTCGAATAAAAATTTTTTATGGGGAATAGGTTGTATAGAAGACTTATAAAAAAAGAAAAATATATATATATGGTATATGTGGAGAACGTAATAAAACTGGCACAGTAAGTCATTGGCGTCAACCTTGTAATGCTAAAAGGTCTAAGGATAACTTTAAAAATTGAAGTGGAAATAAAGATATTGATGGTTCAATACAACATTCATAACTCGATGCTGCGTACTTTTTAAAATGTCTTGAGTGAATATCATATAAAAATTTTCAATATATTACCTATATTACCAGAGGAGGGTTTGGTAGATTTTATTCAGCTGAGCGGACTTGAAGAATATATTTAAAATTGGGATAGTGAAAATCAAGAATGGTATACACTGTATATAAAAATAAAAGAGTTATATTAAAAGATTTTGATAATTCTTCTGAAATTAGTGCAGACTTTTTAAATTAGGCAAGCTAATTTTTAAAATATCTTACGTTGCATTTAAATTGTTATTTTGATATATACTAGCTATTTAATTTTAGATTAAATCTTATATTATCCTTCTCAGGCTTATTTTTTATATAATAATTTCCTAAATCACCATCCTCACAATAATCTAAACCTAAAACATAATTCTTGGTATTCTTACACTTTATCAAGAATTGCGAATGGGCTGTTGGACATTCATAATACTGAAAAGACTTTTATTCGTATATTATATGGCGGGCAGTATTTACAAGTGATTTTAGAAATGTGTCGGCCAGCAAATGAGAATAATGAAGAAAAATTCAGGAGTCTATAGAGTACTACCTTATAAGGCACAGAAGTTTTACGTGGATATCAATATACAAAATCAGAAGATATTTATTCATTTGGAATAATTACGAATGAGTACCTTTCCGAAGAAATTCCATTTAATGATATTCCTCATGGTTTTATTTTAGCTGGTAAAATATGTCCCTGTAAAAAAAGTCGATCCGTTTTTTATACTCCATCTTTTTCCGTGAAAGGCTCATATTTCCGGAATTACATATGCGCGAATTTAGTTCATCTGGATTATAAAACGTAATTATGTTGTAAATATCAGCATACACGGGATTTCATATCAATTGAAATTGCAGATCAATTACAAAATTTTTTTTTTTTTGATCGTACTATCCGCTATAACAAAAAAACATGATAAAAAACTCGTTCCAACCCATCTGATATAGTTACAACCCATCCGACATAGGTAGGTCATATTATAAGTTACATAAATAACTATAGTTAATATTTTTATTTTATTTTTTTAGCTGTCTTTTTCGTTCTTTTTGATTATTTTTTTATTTAAAAAAACTTTTTTAACTTCTTTTTTTTTCTTCTGTAATTTCTTATTACAATATATAATTTTTGAAGGTAGATAATTAAGAAAGCTTAAAACTGCTTTTTTATTACTTTTATTTTTTATTTTTCTATTATTTCTCCTGTAGAGAGTTATTTTGAACGAATTTTAATTAGGGTGGCTTAGCATTAACATGTGATCTGCACCAATGAAATCAAATCACGGAATCTATCAAATTATTTACATTCTCCGTGAATGGATCCGTGAAAGGCTCATTTTTACGGTATTTTTACAGGAATAACGGATAAAATTTTTTATAGAGTGTAAAGAACTTGGAGCAATAACTTCTGAAGATATTCGAAAATTTTCTGCAGATTTAATTATGAAATGTTTGGATGTTAAAATAGAAAATAGACCAACTGCTAAATAATTTCATAAAAAATGTAAAAACATCAAAACTAACATTCAAAACCTTCATTGACGTACAAAGCCCGCGCAAGCGATGATCATCATATGACTTTAAGACAAAGATCAAATACTCAGTTTTGTATTTCGGAATATTTTTATTATAAAATTGAAATAATTGTATTATTTGTAGATTATATTGATTATATTAATTTTAATTCTTTCAATCAATGAAATTAATCAAGGTGAAACAATATTGAATAATAAATTTTACTTTGATGCATCAAGGTTTAATTTATTATTTTAACAAATTTACAAAGATATTATTTAAAATTTATTTATTTTTAATATTAACATACATTTATTTCATTCATCGATTAAATATATTATATCATAATATTTTATTCTAAAATCTTTGACATGAAACTTTCATAATTAACCGTATGAGTTACTTAGAAAATGACACAAACGATAAAAATGGAAAATAATCATATATAAAATCTTGGGCTAGCTAGTCCAAATAAACATTGGCGAATTATTAGATAAGCTGCTTTTGTTTGTCATTTTAATAAAAAATCATTTTAAGAAAACAAGTTAGCCCCCGACAATATCCTGTGTCAATAAACTTACCTAATCATGAGGCTACCAGTATTTGTAAAATAAATCTTTAAAGTCTAGCTAAAATAATACAACAAAAAAATATCCAATATACTGTGCATAATATAATAATATTAATAATCAATAGTACGAAAAATAATCAATCACAATCAGTTACTGCGACTTATTTACAGGAAAAAAGGGGGAGATCGGTGCACACTTACGATTGGACAAACCTTATGCATCATTGCATAATTTTACCAATTTAGTAATTTTGTCATTTCTTACACAACTTTCAGGGCCGGAATTACATAATGCCAGTTGGCATTATCCAAAAAGGAAAGTTCGTAATTCACATGCGCAAAAGACCGGAAAATTCTTACCTTTTTAAGGAATTATTTATATGGAGTATAAATTTCTGTTCTCATAAACAAATACATTTTGACTCCACATTAATTAGGTCATAATCTAAATTTATTTATAAATACTATTAAATATTTTATTTACATTAAAGCATTTGTATTCTTTTTATTTATAATATTCGCAATATAACTGAGTATGGAAATATTAAATAAAGCATCCAAAGAAAAGCCAAACAATTTGTGGCAAAATGCCAAAGGCTATCAGGTAAATGCATTTACCTTATCGTTTATGTTTCTAACATAATTCAAATAATAACATTTTCCTCATATATTTAAAAGTGGCATGTTACGATTTCTTCTACTGAGTCAGAAGATTCAGATATTAAAGTAGTTTATATGGAAGATTTAGAAAAAAGAAAAAAAGCATTTGGTATATGTGGAGAATGTAATGAACCTGGCACAGGAAGAAAATGGTGTCAAGCATGTAATGCTAAAAGGTTTAAGGAGAATTTTAAAAATTGGACCAGTGGAAATAAAGATATTGATGATTTAATACAATTTTCACAACTTAATGCTGTATATTATACAAAATGTCTTGAATGGATACCTTTTGAAAATTTTCAAAATGTTACCTATTTTACCAGAGGCGGTTTTGGCAAAATTTATTTAGCCGAAAGACCTGAAGGGTATATTACCGGCTGGGATATTGAAAATCAAAAATGGCAAAGAGGTACAAGTACTAAGGTTGTATTAAAAAGTTTGGATAATTCTTCTGAAATTAGTGCAGAATTTTTAAATGAGGTAACTAAAATGAAAAAAAAATTAATTCCTTTTAATTTATCCGTCAAATTAAATAACTTTTTTTAAAAAAATTTTTTGTTGTTAGATTAAATCACATATTCAGATTTATTTTTGGGGTATTCTTCAATGTTATGGAATAACTCAAGATCCAAATACTAAAGATTATATGATGGTTTTAAAATACTGTGAAAATGGAAATTTGAGAAATTACTATATAAACAATGAATTAGGATATTATTCAAAAATTGCTAAATTACGACAAATTGCAAGAGGACTTCTAGATATTCATAATGCTGGAAAAGTTCATAAAGATTTTCATTCAGGCAATATATTATATGGTGATTATGACAAACCATTTATAAGTGATTTAGGAATGTGTCAACCAGCAAATAATGAAAAGCAATCAGTTAAACAAGAAGGAATTTATGGAGTATTACCTTATATGGCACCAGAAGTTTTACGTGGATATCAATATACAAAAGCTGCAGATATTTACTCATTTGGAATAATTATAAATGAGTATTTTTCTGAAGAAATTCCTTTTAATGATATTCCTCACGATGAATATTTAGCTATACAAATATGCAAAGGATTTAGACCAAAAATTTTTGAAGGTACTCCAAAATTACTTGCAGATTTAATTATGAAATGTTGGGACGCTACAGCAGAAAATAGACCAACTGCTAAAGAATTGTATGAAATATTAATGAAATGGAATGAAGAAAAAAAGAAACGTAATAGTGAAATTTATTCCCAATTGAAAGAATACGATAAAACTAAGAAAAACACATTGGAAAGCAGATCAAGTAATAATAGGCCTGGAAATATTAAACCTCACTCTCAAGCAATTTATACTAGTAGACTTTTAAATTTCAAACAACTTCCAGAACCTTCATCTCAATTATACTCAGGTAATATTTTATTTTAATTTCAAAATAAAAACAGCAAATTTTATATTGATTTTTTAAATGATACTATTAGATGCTACTCCATCAGTATCGGCAAATCCAAGTTAGTATTACCGCTAATCATAATATTATCTGTTATAGTTTCATATCTTATTAATGCCATAATTGTTATTTGTATTATAGTTTCTGAATGTTTGGATGTTCAATTAAGTGAATCAGGTAAAGAATTTTTTTTGTATTATTTTTGACTATGATTAATATTTTCTTATAATTTATCTATTAAAAATAGATCTCATTGAAATTGAACAAGATGAAAATAATATAATTGATGATTTAAATTGATACATGGTTTTTTGAATAATTATATAGTACCATGATTTTATATACTTTTGTTTTTAGGGAGAAGTGGAGCATGTTACTTATTTGTTGTCATAAACAATTCGTTAAGGATAATAATTTATGATCGTTAAACATTCCAAATTCCAATATCGTGGTATTTATATACATATTAGTAAAAATTACAATAGAAAATCTTAGAATAAGTATTGACATTTTGGAAAATTTAAAATTAGTTAACGTCTACTTCACTGTATTAATTTTCTCTGTACTCAAATTAACATAAATAAGCTATCAGTATTTCTTTTTTGAATTCAATCTTTTTAATAAAAAAAATCAAAAATCTTATATTTTATAAAACCAGCCATATACTGTAAATAACAAATTTTTTAGATTTATTTTTTAGAGTCAAGTATTTCTTATTGTGAAAAATATCAACTGTAATTGTATTCATAGCACACTCATAGCACCTAAAAAAATGGTATTTGATTCTATTTACTATTATTATTATAGTTGCACGGTCATGATTTAATATATTATTGCCCTCACATTAATAAATACGTTTTATAGAGAAATGAAATATTTACACTATCAAAAATTTTGACATAATTATTTGCTAATAGCTTACAGTAATGATAAAGGTATAAAGCATATAGGATGAATATTTAATACAAATTAGAATTATTCTAAAATTTAAACCAAATTTGCAATATAATAACTACTAGTTTCAAATAGCACCGAACCTAAAAAATGCCAACAAACAAATAATATACATATAAGTAAATTCAATCGTTATACTGCATTCAAAAAGATCTTTCTGAATTATATTGTTTTCAGTTAATTCAACATCTAAAGCTTTATCCACCTGTAATTTAATTTATTTTCAATCAGTAAAGAAAAATTATTTATTTAAAAAATGATGTTTCAATACGGTATGCTGATACCTTAATTCAAGGTTATCGTTGTTCATAATCGGAAAGTGTATTTTTTTTTTAATTTAAAAAAAGAATTTAGCTTGAGGCGTTTAATTCTGCAAAATCCAATTATTCATATTATTTAATAATAAGAATAAGGTAAAATGTATTACTAAGATTTTTATAGTTTTAAATTATTATATATGTAATTTTATGACTTTATATAATTTAAAAAAATTGTAAATTCACAAGAAAATCTGAATTGAAAAAACCAAGGAAATAGTAATGTGAATCTTGTTCGACAAGATTGATTGCCTTAACACTGAGTGGGTATCATATCTATGGTACTCATGTAATTTTCAATAATTCTTCTAGTAGTAACGCATAGACTTTTAAGTAAATTGTATATTATAAACAATTCATTTACGTATGATCCGGACTGGTGCTGGTCCGGTCTTCTTCAGTCCGCAGTTCAGAACAGGATCGCAGCCATATAAATCATTCCTATGTCCTACTGTATGTCCTATGTCAGAAATCGGACCAGACCGTTAACATCTCTAACTGCCAACGTCATGTTGCAATCAAGAAATTGAATGAACCAAACGGAAATATGTTTTTATATATAAAAAAATGTTCATTAAAATATAACGGATAACATTAAAATTAATATTTTCTTAATAAATACATGAGTATGTAAAGAAATTACTACAGTCAGCTTGCGAATTTTTGTCCAGAAAAATCGGGCCTCCGTTATAGGATATTTCTGATATCAACCTGAAAAATTTGTTATAATGTATTAAACACAACGTATGTTACACGAAATATCTTCGTTATATGTAAAAAAAATCGGTATAAGAAAATTTTCGTTATATTAAGAGTCATTTAATACATAGTTATAATTAATTAATTGAAATTAAAATATTTCATACATTATACTTTGTATAAACCTTGAATCTGCTTCAGATAGTTTTTAGAGGAATCAATTGAAGTTGGCTTTATCTCGTATCTCGTCTTATTTTATTTTATATACAGCAATATCAGATATAATGTACTATTAATGAAAATGATAATAAAAAAAAATGGGTTAAAAATTCTTTATTACTGATGATTTTATATGTTCTGATTTACCTGATAAAGAAAGTAATAGTAAAATAAATGAACAAAAATTTCCTAAAAAGAAAATGGAAACATTTTTTTTTGTCAAATACAAATCTAAATCTTTAATATGATTGGCCGTTTCGGTATTTACCTGTACCGGATATCGGATTGGAAACAATAAAATCTTTTTTTTTTTTGAAACATTTAAAATTAAATATAAAATTTCAATACATCACAGTAAATCTTAGATCATGATGTGGTTATATAATTTAGTATCTATAAATGAAAGTAGCAGAGAAAAAGAAAAGTATCAAAAAAGTTTATATTAACTTGATGTGGTGTTCGGGTAAAACAATTATAGGTTTAATCTATATTAAAGCATTCCCATCTTTTAAACGAAAATTAGAATAAAAAATCGGGTTGACATATTTTAAGAAAGAGCAATTTGATTAATTAAATATAAACAACTGTTTTATTTATTATATTATTAAATTAGATTAATGTGTACTGTAGATTTCGAAATCCGAAGGGTACAAACGTATCTTTTTCAATTCCCGATAGTCAAATACACGATTGTCACGTGGGAAATTTCTAATTTTCGCGTACACGTCGTACACGTAATATAGACTCATGATTGTAATATGATCAATATAATCATGAATCATCTTTCGTGCCACATATTGAAATTTTCATACTAATAAATTCAATAAAAGGTCTAAAATTTTTAATTATAAAAAAATGACTCCTCCCTCTTTCACATTTCTCTTCCTTCCTCTCTTTCCTCTCACTTTTTCCGTCTCTCACTCTTCTCTTTCCTTTCTTCTCTTTGTTTCCTTCCTACTTTTCTCTCTCTTTCTTCTCTCTGTTCCCTCTCTCATTTTCACTACTCTTCCTCTCTCGCTTCCTCTTTATCTAACTCATATTCATTTTATTATACCCTTTTTTTCGTCTCCACGCTTAACTGTTTACAAGAAATATTTACAATATGTTAAAGGTAATTTTTTGGGTATTCTGTTGGAGCAGCATGATGCTATGCATGGGTGGGAGCATAGCATGCTTACTTTGTAAGCATGTGAGTACCAGATTTTCTGCAGTCTCACAGTAGGGCTGGTTGGGAAATTTTTGGAGCGGTATAATACTATGCGAGGGTTGGAGCATAGGTGCTTACTTTAGGGGTTGTCTAAAGCGGAGTCAAATCATGTGACTTCAAAAATTTTGATTAGATTAAGTTTTTTATAAAAAAAGATTAATGTAAAACTTTAAATTCATAAAATAAATGTATTTTGACCTGTTCTGCAAGTTTACTTAAGGAAAGAAAGTGGATTTTGAATATCATTTTTGACTTTACATATGAATGAATGAATTTTGCTGATCATAACCAAAAATGGATAACAAAAATGAAAAAAGTCGAATAAATCAAAAACA
>JADRCO010002839.1:0-12047 GCA_021464525.1 Rhizophagus sp. LPA8_4_AMF
AGGATTGACACTATCCATTACCGTATCCAGCTTCCTCATTAAAAATCACGTGAGGTGACGTCAATCCAACAAAAATCGAGTTTTGGCCATTTTCGTTAATGATCTGCGTAAACCAGAATTATTAAATTTCACCCGTTGAGTGCCGATTTGTCCCTTAATAAAAAAAATATTTCGCAATATTTTTCTTGTTATTTTAATAAAAACCATTGCAAAATATTTTTTAATAATATATTTAATAAAAAAATGTTTTGCAACATTTTTTATTAAAATAACATTGATTTATGGAAAAATTTGCCTTTTGAATTTGATCTGATTTGGATCTGATTTGGATCTATTCAAATTTGATTTGATCTGATTAGATTTGAACAGATCAAATTTTTTTTGATTCGAATTGGATCATGGATCATAAAATATATGGTTTAATCTGTATGGAATGCCATTTCAGACAAAAGTCTGTTAATGTACAGATAAATTTTCACAGTTATCTTTTGCCATTTTTGGTAATTATTTACAGATGAGCTGTGATATTATACAGTTATTATCTGTGATATTTATAATAATTCTTTACAGATATTTTTTCCAAGATTTTCCATTTTTTATTTGTAATATATTATCCAAATATCAACAGATAAATTATCTGAACGTCAACAGAAATTATCTGAACATTAACAGATAATTAATTAACAGATAATTATTTACACATTAATAGATTATAATAATTACCTAAACATTAATTTAATTTATTATTTGTTATTTTAGTAAAAGATTTTTTAGAATATATTCATTTTATGCTTTTGTTATATAGACCTCCCTGTGATTCATATTTTGATGTTATTTTCTGTAATTCATAAAAAAATTCATTAAAATATCACTTTTTTTAAAAAATATTTTTCAATTAAGAAAGTTTATCTGTTAATATGTGGATAATTATCTATTAATGAGCAGATAATTATCTGTTAATACCCTGGATAATTTTATCTGTTAACGCACAAATATGTCTATCAGATAATAAAAATGGGAAAATCCAGATAAAATATCTGTGAAAAATATTGGTAAGTTTTACAGATAATATATGCAAAATATTACAGTTCATCCATGAAAAATTACCAAAAATGGCAAAAGATAACTGTGAAAATTTATCTGTGCATTAACAGACTTCTCAAATCAGATCTGCAAATACAAATCGAATCAGATTTTTTTCAGAACACTAGGTAGATCTATATCCAGCCCCATGTGTGATGCTTAAATCTCGCTTTTATCCTAAAAAAGGAAATTTTCTATGCTAATCATTTGATTCTGGCCATAATTAAATGTATCACATGAATTAGCGAAAAAAACCAAAAAAAAATGCTTTGTCAAATAAGTCAAAAGTGACATTCAAAACCATCTTGATGCTTTAAGCAAAATTGCAGAGCAGGCAAAAATATATAATGTATTTTTAAAAAAAGTTTGTATATTAAGAACAAATTTTTGTTAGATTTAAGCATCATATGGGAAGCGAGATACACATTTATCCATATTTGATTACCTGTAGTGTGGAAAGAAGTTTTTCAATTTATAACAATATTTTGGATGAAAATTGTCAGAATCTTTCAGAGGATTCTTTGAAAGGATTAAATATGATGTATTTTAATGAAAATTAATTGTAAAGTCAAATAATAAATATAATAAAATTTGATTTTAATAAAATTTTTTTATCGCCAAAATGAGCAGAATTGTGAAATAAATGAGCAGAAAATGCGCCGAAATAATCATTTTAAGGCCGCGGAAGCAGGACAGATCATAGGTTAAACCACCGGCAGATTTTATAAAATTTCGCCGCTGAAATTCATCGTCCCTGTATCCCTCCTCATCTTTTTAACTTCACATGTTGAAACTTTTTAATTGGTATGGCCTTAATTCTATTAATTCTAGCTGAAAATTATAGAATTATAAGGGGTTACAACCTGGATAATTTAGGCCTTAATTAACCTTCCGAAATGAAAATAGAGGAAGGGGAAGGAAAGATTATACTAAACATAATATTGGGCGGGCAAATCTGAAAAATTTTTATTAATGCCCATTTCTTATGATTATCGATATTTCAATCAAAATTCATGATCACTCATTACATAAATTTAATAATTAACTACTGTTTAATTAATTTTAAAAAATTTAATATACGAAGAAAAAATCCCTTCTTTTATGATACTTGCATATTTAATTCTGATAATATAAAATTTAATACATCAACAATTTCTTTAGGTGAAACCTGCTTACCTCCTTTACTTGCAGTTTTTCCTTTAACATCACTATCACTGAAACTTTCTCTTTTTACACTATGCTCATCATCATCTTCAATAGACATTTCATAGTCTTCGTCATCATGATGATGTATCATGATAACATCGTCATCTTCAAGAATTTCTATACTATCATCTAAAACTTTTCCTTCATCTATATCTTCGCCTAGCAGATACTCTTTACCGATTTTCATTATTTCAAAATTACTTTCTACAATTTTCAATTGTTCAAATTTGGTTAAACGTAAAAATTGAGAAACCATTTCTCCGTCAATTATTAAGTTAGTAGGTCGATATAATGAATTAGAGGATGAATTAAATGCTACATGATTTGATAATCGAAATTTCGGATTGTCATTTCCTGCAAGAAGAAAGAACATTAGTAAAAAAGACACACTCTCTATGTGAACTTTTCGCCTCTTCTTCTTACCTAAACAAGGCTTAGTAGTTGGCCATTTTTCCAAAACATTTTGTAAAACACTTAATAATCTAAATGCTCTCAATTCAATTCTCATGAATAAAAAAACACTTCCTAATAAACTACATCCCACAATAACAGCAGCCGAATTTTTTAGATCTTTATTAATTTCCCAACCTAATTCTTTACCATTTTTAGCATTGTTATCATTATTCTCTTTTCTTTGTTCTCTGCTTTCTTTATTAAAATTTGATTCTACGATTATTGAAGAAGCATTTGTATCATCATCATCACAGTTGTTATTATTATTGGAATTTTCGGTACGATACCCAAGATTTCCTATACGTAATTTTGAGACTATTTCACCTTCATAAAACGAAAATAACGGCCTTAAACATGGTACTATAGTTTGATCCTCTATAATACGTAAATTGTTTATTTGTATTAGAATAAAAAAATTACGAATATTTAATACATATATTAATTACCTTTATCATATAATAAACCAAATACGTTTCCACATTTATCAGCTCCAATAACTAAATTTTCGTTTAACATAATAGAATCTCCAATTAATCGAGCATGTTTCTCCCTGTTTATGCAAATAAATTAACTTAAGAATTAAACATTAATTGATTTACAACTATAAAGCTTACATTTTTAAGAAATTGATTCTTTCCCTTTCAACTTCAAATTCAAAGAAAGATAATCCTTTTTGTGTACCAACACAAATTTTATTTCCAGAAGAATTTATTGATAATATTGGCCATCTCAATTCTCTACTTATCATTTTAGTTAATCTAGTAAAGAATACATGAAATATTATTACTTTGAATTATATAATATAAAAATGATAAGTTCACTCACTTGTTTTCTTCTAGATTGAATTTTAATACATTTAAAGTTCTACCTTCACCAATCAAAATATATTTATCAATTAAAGGGCAAATAGCATGAACAATTCCGTTAAGACTCTTTTCTTTGATCTTATTTAATTCATATGTAATTCCGTATTCCTACAAATGATAGTATAAAATTTAACAATTTTTTATATATTTTTTATATTTTTTTATTAATTACTCACATGATTTGATTTCTTTATGTTAAATATCATAAACCTTCCTTGATTAATATCATTGTCAGGAGGACAATGTATTCCTGTCCCAATACAAATAAACCGAAATTCCTGTCTTATTGTAGAATATTTCCAACCAGTGATAGAATAAACAGCTTCTCGATTATCAGAAAATTCGGTATGTACAGATAAATTATACTCGTGCTTAATTTCTCCGCTTGAAGGATCAATCAATTTGAGTATAGAAGTAGGAAATGGTAATTGACTACTTGTGCAAGCAACAATAAATAATTTATTATGATCATCGTAGTATAATTTTCGTGGGGTCTATTAAACAAATAATTTTTTTTAGAAATTGATCAAGAGTAAATTAAATAAATCTCATTATGCTAATACTTACATCATAAACATCAATGGTTTTGATATTATTTTTAATAAAATTATTTAATTGTACAAAATTCAAACAATTCTTACTAATAAACATATAAGATTGCTTAATAGATTCGTCATAGTTAAATACTGCTGCTTCTTGCACATGTTCATAATGTTCAAAAGCAACACAAGCAAAATTTAATCCAGTATGTTGATTGTGCTCAATTTGCCAAGGTCTATCAGATAATGCTAATACGACAGCAATATTACTTTCAATGTTAGAATATGGTTGTGGCGTAATAAATTTCACTGGAAATGTCCCAATACGTCTTACAATTGGTCTACTAAGCATTGGCTTATCGTCTAAAATTTAGATTAGTTTTAGTAACAACGGAATGTTAATATTATATTACAATTACTATGTAATTAATTAATTAGTATTAACCACCTGATGACCAAGACCATTGAAAATACACAATAGTTCCCTCTCTTAAACCTGAAAAAGAAATAATATTTAAATTGTTTTAATTGATAAATATAGTAAAAAGAACGTTATTAGTAAAAATTACCAGCCAAGAAATAAGCTTTTTCATTATTTCCAATAATACAAGCTGACTCTGGTATATTGACTTTAGTAATTGAATAATCTACTAGTACTTCTTCATGTAAAGTTTGTAATAGATTATTCATATTCAATGATATAAACTTTATACATGGTTTGAATGTTCCAATCATACACATGGGAATTGGAACTAATGAACTAATATTATGAAGATAAGTATTAATAAACATTACTTAGCAGTCAATTCTCTATAAATACACTCCCTTTGGGAACCATGTTTTTAAAGAGGATGCGCATTTATAGACAGTTGAGTTTATTGATACTTACCTTGGAGAAATACATTTAATGAAACAAGGTTGACTATCCAATGAACTTTCCGCTATTTTAATTATTTCTATTTGTTTTTTTTCATAGTCAATATCAACTCTTAATACTGTTATAATACTTCCATTTATATTTAATAAACTTATAACTATAATATTTTCATATGCAGATGCAACTTCGATAATGCTATTCTCCGATGGTATCCAACGAGCTGTTTTAAAAACTCCTTCTTCCAATAATGAAATTTTATCGATCCTCGGCTCACTTACGATAACAGCATTCCTATGTACTTGTGTGAGCACTCCTTTCACACCTGTTGTATCACAAATATTTGAAATACATAGTGAACAAACTTCTAATTCAAATCCACTATTCTCACTAATATCATCTAATTCTCCTCCTCTAATGAACATTAACCTTGTGGAATTAGCAAATGATAATGCTAAAAATGAATCTATTAAATCTTCACTTGAATATTTTAATCCCCACAATGACGTAACTCCACCAAATTCTGCATCTGTTCTTGTCATGACATTAACTCCTATTGCTCTTCTTAATTCTCTTATACTTCCATATTTACCACGTCCGCTACATGCGAATATAACATCATGTCTTTCTTGATGGAAGTCCAACATTTGAAAGTCCAAAATTGGTGCCCAATTAGGTATCACACTTGTGATTTCGGCTTCTTTCATCTGTGATACTTTAACTACTGCCCCATCGCTCATGTCTCCTCCAATTATAATAAATTCTTCTCCGCTTTCTTCTTCAACACATAAAACGCTCATACATTCTCCAATACAGTTTAATCCATTCTCTTTTTGTATTAAAGA
Source organism: Rhizophagus sp. LPA8_4_AMF (assembly GCA_021464525.1). NCBI lineage: Eukaryota > Fungi > Glomeromycota > Glomeromycetes > Glomerales > Glomeraceae > Rhizophagus > Rhizophagus sp. LPA8_4_AMF. The sequence goes on from JADRCO010002839.1 coordinate 5,867, forward strand.
AAATATTATATTTTTTTCATCAATAATTTCTATTCGATACAATGTTCCATCTTCAATCCCCGCGTATACATATTGTTTTGGATGTGATTCAATTAAACTTGATCTTTTCAATATCGATGCGTCCATTGGATATGCGTATGATGTCATTAGTGCTTTCCCTTTCACCGGTAACGATACTTTGTAAAATTCATTATGTCCCGCTATAACATTTTGTGTCTGTATAAAACACATTTCTGTTTCCTAGAAAAATAAAAAATAAGAAACATTAATTAAATGGCTAAAAAAAACAAATTATTGGAACTATTCCAACTTACAGTAACATATAATAAACTTTCTGGATAATTAGGTAATGGTATAATATGTAACGGCAATGAACTATCTGTAAATTAAATTAGAAAAGAAAATTAATACGAAAGATGTGTAATAAAATAAATAAACAACATCTGATAATACCTTTATCTAATTGTAATGAATAATAATTAATTACATCTCTTTCAGGTGAATCCGCCGCCCAAAATTGATATATTACTATCATAGGTTGTTTTTCTTTCTCGTTATATATGATCATGGCTAGAAGTATACGCATGTCATCCATAGGATACAAAAAAGTCATGTGCCATATCACTCCATCTTGTTGGTACTCTTTGGTCTAAAAATAAATTAGCGAATTTAATAAAATCAGAATTTAATATTTTATCAAATTATCATTGACTCACATTAATTGGATCGAATGTAAATTTTGCTCCTCGATACACTGAAAATAATTGAAAGGTATTTTGCCATGCTGCCACCGCAATTAATCTTCCACTAAATACATTTTTTATTTTAAATTAGGTAAATTAATTGATCTATACTTAATTTATCATTATACTCACGTAGGATCGATACACAGTTTACTTCTAGATTTTTGATAATCAAGTCCGGGCATAGATAAAACAATCTAAATTTATTCGATATAATATTTAATTTTAATTTACACAATAGAAATCACTTCAAAGTATTTCAAGTCCCACCTCTTTGACAACTTGAAATCTTCCTGATTTTCTAGAACTCTCAACATTCGATCCGATAATCTCCGGGATAACTTTTCCTTTTCCTTTATTCCTTCTAACATTTTCCCCTCCTGAATTATCTATATCATTATAACACTCAGTATATGCCAAAAAACTTAGCATTCCTGAATCACTTAAACACACTAAAACATCTTGGCCTGGTATGACTCTTTTTACATTTTGATTATCGCAATAATAATCCTCATTTTTTAATTGAACACAATCATCAATTGGATCATATATCATTGGTTGTGGAAATCGGGAATGTAATACTTTGATATCTTTTATTGTACCAAATACTGGTTGTTCGAATATTGATATTAAAGCACCTTCTGGCGTTATTTCTAACAATTCCAATACTGTTTCCTATAGTATAAAGGCGTTCTTTTGAATTTAATCAAAAATCTACCTTCACTTTATTTTGCTTCTCAATTACTTACCTTAGCAAACACTACATCCTTTCTTTCTTTGCTTCTTAATGCGCAAATCACCATTCCTGTAATAACACAACTATTTACTGCTGTCCTTGCATATACTCTTACTTTACAACTATTCTCCAATTCTTTTTCTTTATTTTCCGTAAAATCAAAATATGCTGCCATATTTTAAAAACTTTGTTTTTGATTAACAAGAAGTGACAATTAAATATCACAAGCACAATAGTAGCACAATTACTGCGCACATGTTATCAAAATGACGTAGTCAAACCTTTATGTAACGATATGTTGGGACTCGTGAAAAAATTTAAAAAATATCAAATAATACCGATATTTATATGTCCTCACATATAGTGGGAATTTAAAATTTTATCGGTATATCAAGTTTTTAATAGTGTATCGGTATATCGAATATCGGTATATCGAGGTCTGACTGTATACAAGAGGTATATCATAAAAAAAATTAGAAATTTTATAATACACAGTGAAATTCGATATACCGGATTAGTAAAATCTTTGATATATGAATTGGGTCTGGAACGGATTATCGTAACGTATAATTTACCCCTCGATATATCGGGAATTCTTGATATAACGGAGTTACTAATGGAACGGATGGTTCCATTATATCGAATTTCACTGTGTAAATATTAATACTTAAAATTGAGTTTTTGGCTTGGATTACCCCGTTTTACATCTTTTTCTATATAAAGACACTGGGAAACATCAGGTTTTTGTTAAAATTTAAATTTTTTCTTGTTGCATACATCAATTTTAAACGACGAAATAGATCATAATGTGATATGTAATTATTATATTAGTAGGATTAAATTATCTAGACTATAATAACGTATTATAAACATATGGGATTATTTGTAAAGTTATTAGCTTAACAATCCTTATTGTTTGTCAAATCCTAGAAGCAATGAAATTACCACCATTCAACGCATATGGTGATCCAATAAGTTGTATTTTATCCTTTTACAATCACTAGATAATGAGTAAAAGCAGGATAACACTTTAAAATAAGTCTCCAGTGTACCTTTATTTGATATATAAGTGACATAACCTAAAGTGGATATTAAAATTAAATATTATAATATTTCCCTGATTCGGAATAACAGATAGAATTAAATAAATTACAGTGTGGACATGATTAATCCAAATGATGTAATAATAATAACATATTGGTCGAAATTAATATAATAATATAAAACCATAGCATTCCCATCAAATCACTGGAACTTGCAGAATTTATCCAAGGATGATCGGTTGGCCCTGAGGGATTTACTGTAGCTGTGGCGTCATAACTACTGGCATTTCCTGCGATCGCACTCATAGTTTGACATGTTGATCTAATTGTGTCTATTGCTGGCGGAACTTCTGTATTTAATAACGTATCCGGCTGTCCCGTTCTTCGAAAACATTCTAAACAAAGCGGCTGAAAATTTCGAACATTAAGATTAATTATTCAAAGAAAAGTAATCCCTAAAACAACTTACGTATACGGATAAAAATGTGTCTGTACAAGCACAACGTATTGCATCAATAAATTGTTGAGGGTTAAATATAACTAATGTAAAATTCTGAAAAATTTCACTAGACTTCGTGCATGAATCGATAGAAGGGTATTCTTTTTCACAAGCTACACATGATGGAATGTTTGGGTCAAAATAAGGATGATTTTCTGAGCCTACATTCGATGGAATAAGTAGACACAGAATTATGGAAATTAAAATGAAAACAATATTATTTCCATGAAGAGAAATAGAAAGTTTCGAGGTCATTATTTATATTTTAAAATCACTATCATTAAATTCGTAAATAATACTTGGTCACTGTTGCGAATTATAACACGAACAGCGAAACAGTGGAGGTTCAATTCAAATGTAACATCCATATTTATAAGAGAAATATCTTCTTTATTTTTTAAACCCCCTATTTAACACGAACGATGTGTACATGTCGATTATCATTAAATAACTTTAAAAATAGTAGTGATGTCATTCCAAAAAAAGAATGAGTCATAATTTTTAGAAACAATATCACGTGTTTGAAACTTTGGCGATCATTTCTGGAATGTACTATCAGAAGTTGCTTAAATCTTGAGTCTAAAGCCATAATCGTTTCCTCCTTGATTCTCAAAAATAGATCCCAAGAGTGTTTGATCCTCTTCGTCTAATTTTTCAACGCCATGTGCAACGTTAGGAGCTGATGGGCTCGTATAAGATTTACGCCTAGCAAATTAACATAAGATCATTATTTTCCAAAAAAAAAAAAAAATTTCTTATTAAGGATTTACCTCTCACCACCACCTTTTGATGGCCAAGTTGGAAACATTTCTGGATCTTTTGGTAAAGGACTTTCCCTAAGCAATTATAGCCATAACCACATATTAATCGTCAATTATTTTCATATACATTTAATCATCAACGTACGTGAAATAAGGATGTTTTAAAGCCTCTTCTGCAGTTATTCTTTTTGATGGATCATAAGTCAACAGCTTCGCTATTAGATCAAAACCATTCTCTGTCAAATACGGGAATCGACTACGTAACGTATTATGTCTAAAGAATGGATTTAGCATAAAATTTTAAGCTTAAAGGAATTACAAGAAATTATGATTTACCATATTCGTTAAACTTACGATTGTTTTATAAAAGGAATATTTTTGGCATGGGGTAATTTTGAAAATCCAGGCCATATTTTTTCATTAGGCATTCCCAATAACTTGAAAATCTTTAAAAACAAATAATTTTTAAAAATAAGAGATTATAAATAAAACATCAGCCTAATTAATAATGTATTGTCTAATTACTTTAGTCAATTGATCAATTTCTGTTCGCCCTGGCAATAAAGGTTCTTTATTTACCAATTCTCCAAATATACAACCAACGGACCACATATCTACGGCTGTAGAATATTTCTTCGTCCCCAATAGTAACTCAGGAGCTCTGTAAGAAAGAAAAAAAATTCAAAAAAAAAGAAAAAAAATCAAATGAATAAAATAATATAATACACTCACCGATACCAAAGAGTAACGACGAGTTCAGTCATCGGACCTAATGGACTACCATATTTTCTAGCTAAACCAAAATCTGCGACTTTAATTTGGCCACGATTATTAAGTAAAAGGTTAGAAGTCTTTAAATCACGATGAATAATCCAATTATCGTGCAACATTGCAACAGCCGATAAAAGCTGAAGCATTATTGTTTTAACCTCTGATTGCAGAAAAGGTACTTGCATATCTTCCATGAGACTTTTAAGATCATGTTCTATAAAATCCATAACTATAAAAATTCTTAAAAGAAAAAAGAAATTGTAAAAACAATTTAGGTTGAATTCAAAGAGAATACCAGATTTAACATACTGTGTCAATGTTTCACCAACTACGATTTCTCTCACATTTACAATATTCGGATGTTTGGCCAAAAGTAAAGTATGAACTTCTCGCAAGGATGTAATAGGAAATCCATTTTTTTCTTTATCTAATTTGAGCTTTTTTAAAGCCACAACCTCACCTGTGGCTTTATCTCTGGCACGAAAAACTACTCCATAAGCACCTTCTTCAATTCTATTTAATTTTTCATAATTATCAACGCTACGACATCCAGCAAGCATTGGGGGCAGTGGAGCTGGGGTGGATTTAATAATTTTTTCCACAAAAGATTGTGTTGTTGATTCAGGTGTGGGAGAAGGAGTGGAACCAATACTCATATCATTTATAGGTTCTGCTATAGGAGATATTGATCTAGTTGAAGGAGACTGATTAAACGAATCTTCATTCGATACTTTTAACCTTCTAATACTTTCGCTAGTTTCAGGCTGAGAATGTTCGTCTACTTCTGAATCTTGAATTTTTTTACGTCTTTTTTTACTAAATCTTCGTTCACTTTCTGATTCATTATCACTTTCAGAATCCCACTTTGATTTTTTGGTTTTTGTTTTTGGAGTTTCCGTTAACTGAACTTCTGGTGTAATTTTTTTTTCTAAATTATTGTCGTCTATATATTCAACAGGAGAATAACCCTGATTTTCCATCTATTTCTCCGCTAGTAGTTTTTTATTCAATATCTCAAAAGTGAGCACGTAATCTTTTACCTGCTCGAAAAATACTCCCGATCGGCGAGATTTAACCTAAAATAAACGATAATGTCTAAAAACTCGGTACCAAAATCCGAGCGTGGGTTTATTTCAGCAACCGGCTTAGTTTTTTGAGTATAGAGATGAAGTGGTTTATTCCGAACTGGGTTTAAACCGGTTTATGCTCCTTCATTTTAGAAAAAAATATCTAGTTTATTTAACAGTTAAACTTGTTGAAAGTAATTAAAAATATTCAAAATTATGCTCCAAATTAGGAGATTTATAGTCTTAAACCAGGTTTTTTAAACTTAGTTTCATCTAGTTCGAGACCTGGAACTAGTAGTTTGGAGCATTAACCGAACTAGTCGAACCATTACATCCCTACCCTTGTACCCTTGAAGTGTGTGCAAATTGTTTGAATGCTCACAATCTTAGTGATAATTGATCAAGCCAAACTCATTGATGCGTTATTCAAGTTTGTCAAGTTTGATGGGTTTACTAATTTACCCCCACAGTTCTGATTGGTTGCCGTCATTTATATATGAATTTAGGCTTATATTAGGGTTAGGATTAGGGTTAGGGTATTAGGATTAGGGTTAGGGTATT
>JADRCO010002840.1:0-12045 GCA_021464525.1 Rhizophagus sp. LPA8_4_AMF
GATATCACTACGATGTAGTTACGATATTAAATAAATGTGAACCATTTTTATAATATTAATTCGATGTTAATACAATATTATCACAATATGGTTACGTGATTGTTTCTATATCGCATAAAGATCGCAGTGACATCGCAGAGATATCGAACTAATCAATATCAAATAAATACAGTTACGACTAACTTAACGACGTCGAATCAATTTTTATCAAAACATCGCAATGATATCGTAATGATATCGTTGCGATATCTAATCAATATCGATTGTAAACTCCAAGTTTCAGCAAAGTATTATTTGGGTTTTATTCTAAACCTATAAAATAATAAAATTGAACATTAGTTAATGTTTATTAAAAAATTTTGAAATTTTACCTTTAAAATTTTATCCAAGAAGTATTGTGAAATAATATCTGCCATGTACCTACCTAATAAGAATAATTAAAAATAAAACCATATGTAAGCTTAGTTTAGATTTTCTTAATAAAATAAAATTTTTATTTTTTTGAAGTTAAAAATTACAAAAATAAATTTTGCTCATATTTATATTTTTTAATATTTTACTAAAATCTAAATTTTTCTAAATCTTTTTCTTTTTCTAATTCTTTTTTTTTTCTAAATATTTTTCTTATTGTCCTACTTTTGATCAATGACTTTCTTTAATCTTAATACTTCTCATTGTTCTATTTAACTAATCCACAAAACTGGTGGCTAGCCCACTTAGGCCATCATGTAATTTCTCATGTAATCCAAATTATTTCCCTATATTACATAAGTCATGTGACTTATCAGCGATCCTAAATTGAAATATTTACAAATCACATGCTTTATTAGTCATGTGATTTACTAAATTATATTATGATTTATACTACCATCCTAATTACTAGTTAATTTACTATTTTTACTAATAATATTTTCATATACTTCTTATATACTAAAGTATTCAGAAAGCTATGAACTTATCAAAAAAGAAATTGAAATGTTAATCAACATTTTGTTTAAATAAAAATATTGATTTTAAAGAAATATATACCTTTAAAATTCCATCTAGGAGAGTTCTGAAAAGCTAAACCCTAAAAAAAGAAAATTAAAATATTAATAATATTTTATTAAAGTAAAATAAAAATAAATAAAAAAATGTAAAGTTTTACCTTTGAAATTCTGTTTATAAGACATTCAGAAAACTGAAAACTTACAAAACTAATAAAAAAAATGTCAATATATTTTTAAAAACTAATGCACTCTGCCTCAAATAAAGTAATTTACTGTCTGAAATTACATTTTAGAGAAGCTGAAACTTATAAAAATAAAAAAAAAAATTAGCATTTCTTAGTATTACTTTCAATATTTCACCTTAAAAAATATACCATAAAAAATATACAGGTAACTTTTTAATAAGGTTTGAAGTTTTTTGAAGAATAGTTTTAAAAAATATTGGAAAACTGCTTTTGAAGATAAAGTTTTTGATAAAATTAATACCAATCCAAAGTTTTTCAATAACATAAGTTTATATAAATACCTCATTAAATAATAATCCAGTTGTAATTCATAATAAGAACTTGTAAAGAGTTGATATATAATATTTATGAAGATATTTTTGGAATTTGAAAATAATAAAAAACTGCAGGTATAGTGTAAATAGATCACATGAAATTGCAAATAAAAAAAAGACTGTAAAAGCTAAAAATACAATAATTATTTATTGGATAGAGAAGTAGCTATATCGGTCAACAAATCACTGGACCTTAATGATTAGATGAAAATGTGCCACGCAGTGGCATATTTTTTCTAATCATTAAAGTACATGTGATTTGTTGACCGATATAGCCCTTATCTAATAAATCTATTATTATTCTGTTCTTACCGATCATTTTGACTAATTAACTGATTGATTAGCTTCATTATAAGTTTTTTTACTTAATTTTAAAAATACTATATTAATATGATCTGCGTAATAATATAAATCAGTTAAAAAAATAATGGTCAATAAAAGTCTAAATAATCTTACTGGCTGAACAATAATATTGTGATATTGAATTTGAAGTCTTTTTCTATAATTAAAAAATAATTCATAATTAATTAAGATATTACTAGTAAAATAATTATTAAAGAAATAATAATTATATTTACCTTGCTGTATTATAAGCAGACACACTATCTGTAACAATGACTAGAAGAGGAATTTTAAGTTTATCTAATTCAGATATCATTTTTTCCACTTTAAATCTAACTTCAACATTTGTTACTCTTTCGCTACTTATATCACAAGCTTTTCAAATGTATAGTTGTCCATCAGATGATGTAAGTACTATTTCCATTAATTCTTGTTCATGAATGTTTATCTAACCATCAAAAAAAAGAGTAATTCCTATTCTATCTAATACTAATTTTTCTAACATCTTAAAATCAAATTCTTTAACTGCATCATTTAAAATTTCATTTGATAATATTTTTTGGTCTAGTAGTATAATTTGTGGATTAAGAAAACTAAATAATTCAATAACTTTTGGATTATTTGTCCAAAATAATGAAAATCCACAAGAAATAGTAACTTATAATAAATGTAGATGAAATTTTGCTTTATCTGTACTTAAAAGAAATCGTTGTAACATGTGAATCCATAGATCCATAATTTGACCATTGAGAAGGTAAAAAAGTTAATGAGAAGCATGAAGAAAATGATTCTCTTCGTTTAAAAGATTGAATTTGTGAATCAAGAGTTGAATTATAATCATTTACTATTAAAGGAATACGTTAAAATACTATTTTTTTATTAATATAGCAGTAATAATGAAGTATTAAGAATTACTTACAGTCAGACCTTTATGTACCGATGCTGTTATTTTGAGGAAAAAATATCAGTATATCGAATTATCGGTACATATTACTATACATTATTATAGAGGATGTGAAAATGGGACATGAAAAATTTATCAGTACATGCAATTATCGGTACATATAATATCGGTACATAGAGGTCCGACTGTATATGTTCGTTTACCTAAAATTGTATTTTCTTATTTATTAATTAAAAATACTTCGTCCTTTCCTGTTAACTATATAAATCTTGAAAGTTTTGACAGTTTTTGAAATGTTTTAAAATTCTGTCAGTTTTATCTACTATTGTTTGTAACTCAGGATGATTTTTGCTAAATTTATTAAAACATGTTTTACAATAGCATAATTTATTAGTACAGTCAACTCTCTATATAGTCACATGTTTAAAACAGTTAATTTTGGTGACTATAGGCAAACACAGTATAGTAGCTTTTATTTTTATTAATATTTATAAAGCAGTAACATAAAGAAAATATTACGAACAACAAAATATAAAAGAAATCAAAAATAAAATTAAATAGTCTCCTAGCAAAAAATAAACATTAACTATGAAAAGTAAAAATAATAAAATAAAATTTAAACCTAACTAAAAAAGAAACGTAAATAAATGCTAGATCGCTCCTATAATATATTACAACTATAGTAGAGACAACTATACTAACTATCTAACAATATCAATTCCACCTAAAAGATCAAAGAGATACCTTGCCAAAGCTGCTAAATAGGAGTACTGTAAGACACCTCATAAAACCTGATATGTGATCAAACCAAGAGAGACCCTAGGTAATAGATTCAGAAATTCAGTCAACAGAAGTAGCTAAAGAGCCAATACGAGGTAGAGAAGGGAGAGTAGTGGTCGGAGTGTATAAAGTACGTGATGATAGATTAGAGCTAAAGCGTTTCTGAAGTTGAATAATACCAAAAGTCAATTCCCATTCAGACTTTTTGTAACAACGAGGTTTTCAGATAGTCTTCTGAAACCGCAAAATAAAATTGTTGTGAATAGCAGCCAAATTTGTAGAAGCTGAAAAGAGAGTGACATCATGGTCCAACAGGAGAGTAATAAAAGCCCTAGGAAGAAATCACAGATCAAGGCATAAGCAGCTCAATTAGAAGGAGAAAATGTCCAACATGGAAGAGTCCACAGATGGTCAATAATAAGAACAGGATTAACATTGAGCGAAGAAAGCATCTTAGTGTAATAATCAGATAAATAACGCTTATACAAGCTTAACAAAGTTTTCATAGCATGTTGCCTGTTGAAGCAAAGATAAAGATGAGTAAAATCCTCATCATGAGTAATACATGATCAGCAGGTCAAAGTAGGAGGATACAAATCTGGACGTCAATATTTTTCAATTTCAAGAGTCGGCAGTTTATTAAAGAACAGTTGAGCTTTGAAAACTGAGAAACAGGAAAGTAAATCAGCGTTAAAGGATGCGTTAAAAGTTGGAGAAAAGATGAATGACTGCAAGGTCAAAGACCAATCAATAACGGTAGAGAAATCTCAGGTCAAGAGGTGCAAGAAGTGAAAGCGATCTAAACTCAACACATCATAAAAGTGAAGGGTACTATCAACAGAGTGATAGAAATATCGTGAATTGGAATCCACTACCTGGCTATTAAAAACAAGCACAAATCGATGAGAGGAGAGAACCAAGGAATCCAGGCAGACCAAGTCCATATTAGAATGGTTAGCGTTAGCTAAAAAATCAGTCTGGCCATTGAAATAATCACCACTATGTGATTTAACTTTAATATAAGTAAGTATGAGATATTTTGAGAATATGAGGAAAGCAACTGTGGACCACAACTCAAAATTGGGATGGCAATAATAAAGACAACTGGCAGTAAAGTATAAAGAGGTAGCACAACTGGCTAATCTGACTAAGACCACAGAAGAATCCACACACAAGGTGACAGAGATGTCAAAGGGAACATGAGAAAGGGTAGAATATACTGCAGCAAGTTTAGCACGTGAGAAAGAAGGCTAAAGAGAAATATGGTCATGGTCAAACGTGGCAATACCATTAATACAAGAGGCAAGCAGCTGAATCCAGCTCCAACCCATAGATACGGAAGAAGAACCCAGACCAACAAGAAAGCCATCAGTATAAAAAGTATAAGCATTATCAGAGGTGGGAAACAGCACTGGTGAAGACCAGGAAGTGCAAACAGTTCAATAAGGTGAAACACTGTTAGAAGTAGAACCATGGCGAACTAGTGAAAAACTCAAGCAAGGGGAAATATCTAAATAAGAAATCTCAATAATAGGAGAAAAGTTAGGTAACATATCCAAACAAGCCATATAAGAAGATAAAGAAGAAGAAATAAATTGCTCAGACAAATGAACAGTAATAAAAGAAGTAGACTGCGTCAAACGCTTGTGAGCCACAGGAAGAAGTATAGAATGAAGTAAATGCACTTTAATAATACACCAATTAGGTTTTAAAGCGGAGACAGGATATTGCTTGGGAGTATTTAAAGCACAATCAGAGCAGTGAATCAGCCGTAATGAAGAGGAAGAAGAAGCAAAACCAGCTTGATCCAGAATGTAATGAGTAACAACAGCAGTGAAATTCAAAAATTGAGTAACCAAACTTTGACCATAGACAATTAGCGAAGAAGATTTGAGCGAAGAGACTAGCTATTGCTTCGAATGCATATTTGTGAGGTTATAAAGACCTAACGAAATCTGAAAACACAGATGTGAAATACGTGGGAGAGCAGGAAGAGGAGACTGCGCCATATAATATTCAACTCTCAACTCAAGAGAAGGGGCGTCACTAAGGGAGAAAGTAACTAAAAAGGCTAAAGCATTATACTAATGAGGAACATGATGAGAGCCTCGTTTGTCAGGAAGACGAAAATGAAATTCTGGCCAAGAACAAAGAGAAACTCCATCCAATGACACCACCTGAGATAGGAAGAAGAGCATATAAGAACGCATAGCAGGCATGCTAATTAAAAAGATTTTGGGAGGAAAAATAGTGGATAAAAGAAAAGAACCATCCTGAATAGAAAGATCCAGAAAGAAGGAAGAAGAAGAAGGTTTTAACGAGCTATGTAAAGAACCAAGAAGCTGACAAACGTGAGCAAAAAGATCAATTTTAAAAGAAGACAGATTGGACCATAAAGACCAATCGGTAATATCCAAAGGGGAGAAAGTAAGATATAGTCGAACTTTTAAATTAATAAGACAGATTAAAAACAGGGTGTGCAAAATATCAACTGATGAATTAGCAAATTGGAAAAAGGATTGAATAAAGCACGCAGATTGATGTGTATAAAGGGAAACGAGACTGAAAAATTTATTGAAATACAAAATACAAGACGGAAAAAAGCAGCCAAACCCAATTTGTGTTTGAATAAAGAGCGAAATCTGAAGGAAATCTAAGCACAGTCCCGTTCAGATAGGTAGGTAACCTGCATTTGGTATTTAACTTTTGAAATAAGAATAGCATTGTGAAGATAAACCAATTGCTTCGCAGTAAGCTAAGCATGAGATAAGATGCTAGCAAACCAAAAAAATTTATCACAAAGTTGAGAAACCACAAATCGTTTGGAGTTAAATAAATTGAATTACATCCTGAGAAAATGAAAAGAAGAACTCATAGGTAAAGGAATAATAGTAATTGAGAGAACTCGATTCAATTCTAAGAGTGCTAAATTAAAAATAATAGGAGGCAAATTGGTGGTAGTTCTGGAAACAATATTAGTGAGAAGTATATATTTCTTGTGATTCGCAGAAGTATTATTCAATTGATAAAATTTCTCAGTGATAGATAACATATATTCCATCCTAGCTTTCAAAGAAAAAATTAATGTGGAATCATCCATAAAAACCAAATTATTAATTTCAATATCGTAGGATTTAATGGTGAGAGGGGAAAGAGAAGTTAAATTAGAAGCAGACAACTGATAAGGGTCCTTCCAGTTCAAATGAAGAGCAGTAAGCAGCAGATCAATATAAATAGCCCATAAAAGAGGAGAAATAATTTCGCCTTGGTCAATACCAATATTGATATGATAAGACAGGGTAAGACCATGATGTGTAATGACCTGATTTGTATGAGCACAAAACAATAAAAGTAAAAATTGAATAAAAAAGACAGGGAACTGCAAACGTGCTAAAGCAAATTCCAACATCTTCAAATTGATAGAGTCGAAGGCTTTAGAAATATCTTGAGATAAAATCCATAAAGGTTTCTTTTTCGCAACAGAATTATGAATAAGGGATTCAAGAATGGCAATAGGTTCTTTACATGAGTCACCAGGCAATCCAGCAAAGTTACCTCCTTTAAAAACAGAATGTCGAATAAAAACAGTTGAGAGATGATTATAGACAAGCTTGACCAAAGCTTTATGAATAGTTTTTTAATAAGGTGATGAGTCGCATATTCTTCAATTGACAATTCCAGTCCTGTGGCTTCAGAATAGGATAAACTAAGACTTAACACCAAAGATCAGGAATATTGGCTTCAGTTAGGCAATGAAATACCAACTGAAGAAGCAAGAAAGAGCTAGTGGGTCCTAAATGCTTAAGCATTTCATAAGGGATGCCAGAGAGACCAGCCACTTTTCCATTGGACATAAAAGTGAGAATTTCATGCCATTTATCCAAAGTAGGAGCAGAAAGCACATGTTGGTAGATATCCGGATTGATGGAAGAGTCAGGAAAATAAATCTCAAACCACTGAGAAGGAAGATGCGAAATGTCAGCAGAAGGAGAGTTAAAGATAGAAACACAATTCTAAAAATGCTGAACAACAGCCTCATCAATATCCTGAGAAGAAGTAATAATAGTGGGAGAAGAAGCAGTCTTGACAAAGATCCGATCTAAAACAATTGACCATTTCGTTTGAGAAAGAGCAGAATCAATAAAGGAGGAAACATCAGTCTCAAAATTGTCATGACGTTATTCAATATGCTGCTGAATTAATTGAGATTGATAATCCTGATCTTGAAGCAGAAGGTTAGTGCACAACAATTTACAATAAGTGCACAAAGCGAATTGAAAAGTCTGAAGATCCAAAAGAGATAAACTATAAAAAGAAGTAGGAATATTGCCATCAAACTGAGCAAAAGAACCAAAAGCAGGTACAAATGATCACAATTGAGTAATAAAATCAGTCCAACGCCTAGGAAGGGTAGATCCCAAAAGAGAAGAAAACTTAAAATATTGAGACAACAAAGCCAAAACTCGACAATAAGTAGAGTAAGCCTTGGAAAAAAGATCCAACAATACAGGGCGTTTGGAGGTGTAAGTATTCAAAACTGTAGTTTGCGGAAGAGTGTCATGAGCAGCAGTAATAATAGCATGATGGAGGGCTTCACACTGTCGATTAAGTGACCAAGAGGAGAAGACAGGAGAAAAAGTAGAACACAAAGAATTCACAGTCTCTTAAAACGAAACCCAATGATCAGGAATAGTAGCGAAAAGGCAAAATACGCGTTTCTTATTATGAGAAATTTATTTAGCATGAGCTTTTTTGATAGAGGCAGTCAAAAAAGAAGTGGTATGATGAGCAATGACAGGATTATGGTTCAAAGGAAATAAGACATCCTTGTTAAAAATAACAGAAGTCAAAGCGAACTGTTGAAAGATCAGACAGGATCAATTATAATCAACGTGTGTGTAATGGTTACCAGAAAAATAAGTGCCTAAAGATGGAAAATTAGTAGAAACAAGTTCAGAATACTGATGATTCAATAAATAAGCCATCAATTGGTATTGAGACTGGTAAGTGGTATGTGGGTTATTACAGTATAAAGGATAAAATTCATCCATATGCATGTTAAAATCGCCCAAAATGACATGATGAAAATTTTGGAGGCGAGAAGTGTTTAATAATGAAATAAGTTGAGAAATAACTGAGGATCATAATACAAGGTCATTACACAGAGAAATGTACATAACAAAAATGTGCAATTTAATAGAACTCTTAAAATATAGATCCACTGTCAAAAGGTAGGAGGAATGAGAAGTAAGATTGCACATGGGCAGCAAAAGAAGAGTGTAAAAATAATGAAACACCACCAAAAGAGCAGACCGAAACCAGAGGATTAATGATAGAGTGAAAACCTGAATAATTAGGCATTAAAGATAAATGATGCTTCATAATTTTTGGGAAAAGATGGGTGTCAACCACACCACAAATAGCGATGCGATTGAGAAAAAATAAGTTGTATAGTTCTTTAAAAAAAACAGAAGAGGCAGTAGTCAAACCATTAATGTTAAAAGTAGAGATTGAAAAAGAGCGATCATGAAAAGGATTAAGAGGATTAGAATGACTCAAAGAGCCAGAAATATTAGGAGAAGGGGGTTATGTACAAAAAGATCAAAATCTGTATCATTATTAATCATTAAAACACAATGATAGAAGGTACAGAGATAAGAGCAGAAATGGAATTAATGGGCAGGAGCTCCAGAGGTTCCAGCCGGAGAAGGTTGATTAATAGAACTCAAGAAAGAATTGAAGTGCTCAGTCAACCGATCCAATTTAGTTTCAATATTTACTTGGACTGAATGCAGAGCTGAGACTTCAGAAGAATGTTCAACAGGAACAGGAATGGAAAAGGCTGAGGTAGTAAAGGCCAAAGTGTCAGTCATAGGGACAAAAGGAGAAGCAGTAGGAGAGAGTGAGCCCCAAGAGGAGGAGACCCAGATATGAGAGATAAAGGACAAACAAGAAGGGTCATCTTAACCATGAGATATCACAGGATCAGGTAGGTCCACAATCATTTGTTGAGAAGGAGGTGGGAGAACAGAGATCTCAGGAGGTATAGCAGAAGAAGATACCAGAGGAACTGGAATCTTATTACCAAAAAGGTAGAATTCAATACGTGATATACGCTGGTCAGAGAGTTCTAAAGTAACAATACGCTGCTTAATTGAAGTAACTTCTAGTTGGATTTCTTTTAGCAAACTGAGAACCAAATCAGCCGATTCCACTATGGAAGAAGTAAGGGAACTATGAGCGGTAGCTGAGAAAGGAACAGGTACGCGATTAGAAGCAGAGAAGGAAACTGAGCATTCAGGACAAGTAGTAGCAGTAGCCTTTGAGCCAGAACCGCAGGAATAGAGGTTGGAAGACTGGCCAACTTGTTTTCCCTTTTGGGAGGGCAAACCCAGTGAATTGGGTAGAGGTCGAGAGGATTTACTGTGTGGCAGACTGGATGAGAAATCAGGAGCAGAAGGCTGATGAGATTGAGACGCGACTGAGAATGGGAATGAGAACCTGACTGAATTTTAGCAGATTGAGCAGTCTATATAGTAGGGTTTAGATAGAACTATTCACGTAAGTGATTAACCAAATTATGAGTGCAGGAGTGACCACGAGGAGAATGTAAGAGGCACCAATTGGGAGCACAACCCAATTTACCACAATAATGGCAAAGTTTATTAATATTAACTAAAAGTTCACAGTACAAGACACGGCCATTAAAGCCAACAGTTTGTTCTATGGCAACATCTAAAGTAATCTAAGAAGCAAAGGTGACATATGCCCAACATTTGGGGCTGTAAGAATTGTAGGAAAGAGGAATATTAATGGCTTTGGCTGATAATTGACAGACTAAAAGAGCTAATTCAATCTCCTTAGTATTAGCAGGGAGCTGAGTGAGTAAGGCAATATGTTCACAGCGAGCAGTTTCTGATCAGCTGTAAAACTGCAAAGAATGACTCAGAAATAGGTAGATTAATAATAGATAGCTCATTGTGTAGAGAGTTGGCTGAGTCATAAACAATACGAACGGTGAAAGTGAACATGACATGATTCAATATTGCCAAATTTTTTGAAAAAGGATACAATGTTCATTTGCTTGATAAAGAAGGGGATGTCAGTGACTTGAATGGTACACTGATCCTTGGTTAGCCACAGTTGCTTAAAATCATGCACGTGAAATTTGAGGTCAAGGAGGTCAGTAAAGATACCCTGGATACAAGCATTACGATCCTCTATTGAACTAAAATGAATAATGAGACGTTTGAAATCACCAGCACCAGTAATGCGAGCACGACTAGTATATGCATGAAAGGTTTTCAGAAAAAGGTTATTGACAGTGTCAATCATAGCTCAATTAGTAGGGCATTTTTTGAGGAATTCAAGGGATGCATTGGGCACAACTGCAGCCTAAAAATCCTGTCAGAAAAAGGAGATGGTGGGAACTGAACTGGGGGCCTGATCGTCAGCAAGCACGTTACTAGTATTCTGATTAGGCAACACGTTTAAGGAGGAGATGTTTTTGTTCGCAGAGTTATGCATAGACGCGTTAGCTGAATTGGGAGATGCGTCTGAAGCTGGCATATTAGGCGCAGCAGTAACATTGGAAAGGAAAGTCGCAGTAGCAGTAGAAAGAGAAAGAGGAAAGGTAACAGTATTAGTTTAGGGAGTAGACAAGGCTAAACCTGTAGCAGCTGCTGTATCAGCTGCGAAGTCTTGGTCTATAGCAGAATTTGAAGCAATTCTATTACGTTTAGGAAGAACAGAAGTTGAGGTCTGTTCGGTGTTAGAAGCTGAAGACTCTGTAATATCATCAGCGTTAGTATCTTATTTTTTTACCATGTGTTTACTAGCGTGGCTATTAATGTTATTTTGTTTCTTTCTAGTATTTTTAAGAAGCATTTTCAAGGAAGTTTATTAGAGGGGAAGCATAAAAAATAAAATTATTTCTTAGCAAAATTTTGACCAAAGTGATCGCCAGAAAGAGTTCAAGTTGATCCTCATTTTGGTGACTATAAGCAAAACTGGCATGAATCTGAATTTTATTAGTTAATGCTGTTAGAAACTTAAGAGACATCAAGATGTTTCTAAAGTACTACAACAAGTGCAGAACGATAAAATACAAGAACAAATAATCTATTGAAAATACAAATAATTTAAAGCTAAGCTAAGACTGTATTAACCTAACATCCCTCATTTATAATAACAGCTATCCTCCTGAGTTATATCGCAAATAAGGTAGAATTAACTATATTTTAGCATATGGGTGGGTTTGGTTCACCTACAATATCACGTGTTATTGCTAAGCCACCCTAATTAAAAATCATTTAAAATAATCCACCACTATGGTAAAATAAAAATAAAAAGTGTTGAAGAAGCAAATTTTAGCTTCTTTCAATGTTTATCTCCAAAAATATCTTTGTACATAGGAAACTACAGAAGAAAAAAAAGAAGTTAGAACAAAATTTTTTTAAGAAAAAAATGAC
>JADRCO010002841.1:0-12040 GCA_021464525.1 Rhizophagus sp. LPA8_4_AMF
TGATTGGTTAATAATATATGACTAAAGTCATATGACTACATAATTTTAAAATGACCAAATGACCTATGACCAGTCATATGGGTCATATAGGTCATTTTAGGTCATAGTCCAACACTGATTCAAGATGCATATATTTTTAGTTGAAAAACGCATAAAACGAGGCTTACACATCAAAGACATGTAGGTGTGTAAACATTCAGAATATTGGAGGATTGCAGAATAAAAATAGAGAGATATCAATGGTGCCCGAGGGTATTCCTTCGGGCTTTGCTTGATGGAGTCATGCAGGAAATAGTAGTAATAGTATTGATTATTATTGATGTGTTACAATCACATCCGGTTGAGAATTAGGCGTGATGCATTATAGGTTCGCATGATTAACATTAGAAGAATTATGTTTTAGGTTTTTTTTTTACCTGTATCTTTTTCTACATGTTTTCTACCATATTGACCAAATAAAATAAAAAAATTAGGTGTGCAGTGTGACATAATCGAAAAATATATACTGGTACCGGTTTTTATTTTAAAACAAAAAGATGATCAAAACCACAAAAAAAAAAATTAAATCGATATTTTAGGGTAAATAAAATAATGTATTAAAAAAATAATTCGAATGAAAATATATGTGTAAAAACAATACAGAAATTAAAGAAAAAAATTTTTTCCATTTTTACTTTATCTAAAAAAAAAGATAAAATTAATTTCAGCATCCGGATCATTCTTTGATGATTTGCAAACAATACTATATAGATACCTAGAAAATTGGACTTAAGCAATAGTAAAATAAAGTGATAATTGAAATTGAAAATAAAAGTAAAATAAATGCCCACTTTAGAAAAAGAAATTCAATCATCTTTCATATCCCTGAACAAAAATATTAAAATGATTAATAAATATAGTCAATTATAAATATATATTGTGAATGAACTAAGTAATTAGCACTCTTACTTATCATCATCACGACGCTCAACACTTCTGGAACGACTTCTTTTTGGACTGCGTGAATCATCACGACGACGAGGTGAAACCGAACGAGAACCATGTTCCTTACCATTAGCAGGAGGAGTCTTGGATCTCGAACGTGAACGGCGAGAACTTCTACGAGGGGAACGAGAAGGTGATCGACGAGAACTACGACGTGGAGATCGAGAACGAGATCTTGAACGACGACGACGATCACGATCACGGTCAATATCATTATCCTAAATTCAACAAATAAAAAATTAATACATACTTAAATATATATGTATATATTAAAATGCAATAAAATGTAAAATATCAAATATATTCACCGGAGCTTCACGAAGAATAATACGTTTACCCTTCAATTCTGTATCATCAAGCTTTCTGATTGCATTCTTCATATCTTCGTATGAGGAAAATTCAACCACACTGATATAAATTTTTAATATAATAATTAGTTTCGGAAAATAAATAAATAAGATTGAATAATTAAAATATTCGTACCCTTCCCCATCACGGTCTTTGTGACAATCAGCAAAAGTCACTTCACCTGCTTTCCGCATTAGGTCCTTCAGATCCTTTAGTAAAAGAATGGTAGAGAGAGGAGGGGAAGTAGGGTTTGATTTGAGTTATGCTATACGGAGATCCTCTAGGGCACTTGTCATTCCATATATGAAGAACCAAATAAATATGCCAATGGAAGGAACAAGAGTCGGCATATCCAAAGAAAGGCAGTAAAGGTAACCAAATTAATAGAATCCAATAGAGCCAGAAAAGGGAGGAAATCGCCTTATTGATATTTTGAGTTACTCTCTTCCTTCCAGGCATAAGAAACAACAACTTCTAATTTATTCTATTTCAGGTGCACTTTTAACAGTAGTAGATAAATCATGGAAGATAACGTTGGCCAGTTCCCGATTTGTCCCCTTTTTATTAATTTTATCTCCCAATTTATAAATTTGGGGTGAAATGTAATTGTAATTCTTTGGGATGCAGACAACTATTAAGACTTTTAAAGAATAAGAATCCAAAAAAAGCCATAACAAGCAACCATGCGGGAAAGAAGAGCTATAACCAAAGGCCAAATCAAACTAGTAGAACACCAGGGACATAAGAGTAGGGACCAGAAGGCCAGCCAAATAGCGAGAGCTGCAGGCGGCAAATGTACGGATTTTTGGAACATAGTTGCATACCTGCCAGCTACAGCTTGATGACAAATTTTCCACAATTAATCGGTATTGAGGATTTCTTTGCGGAGGAGCGAACCGACTATAAGATTGAAAAAAAAAAGATAAACAAATCGTTCAGCTGATGATACACGTAAATGAAAACAAACAAAAAGAATTCAATGCATAAAGGAAATTCAAGGATGGGGAAGAGGAATAAAAGTTTCCAGGACTGTGTTGCAACGTGCCTGCCACGATCGCGGTCGTCCCGGCGACGATCATCCCTATCCCTGTCCCTATTCCTGCGGTCGTCCCTGTCTCTGTCTCTACGATCATCACGGTCACGACGTCTACGTTCTCCTCTAGCGTATTCAACAATTAATCTAATATAAAATAACATAATTTAAGAACAAAAATATAATTCATATTTACAGTAAATAAACTATAAAGCGAACTAAGTAATTCGTACTTTTCACCCATAAAACTCTTTCCATTAAAAGCATAAACAACATCATCAGCATCACGGTGGTCTCGAAACTCAACGAAACCGAAACCATTCATCAATTTTATTTCTCTGATGGTGCCGTAATTACGAAAAAGCTTTTCGACATCTCGTTCACGGGCATCTCTCGCAAGACGACCAATATATACCCTTGTTGCCATTATAAGGTTGAAGTCACAAAAGGCAAGAAAAAATTTTTTCAGAAAAAGGTTTTATTTCGGCTGAATCGAGTGATAAACTATGTATACAATATTTAATAACGCACGTGGTTATATTTTATACTGCCACCAATTGTTAAAATTATGGCTGTGTTGCTAAGCCAGTTTTAATTTTAGCATATGGATTGTTTGGAATATCAAAAATATTACAGCCAATTAAGGAATGGAAAAAAAAAGAATTTGTAAATAACAAAGAAAAAAGAGAATTGGTAAAAGAATGAGTAAATTTGGTAAAAAGAAATAAGTTTAATAAAGGCATTACTTTAGATAATAATTTTTACATAAACTAATAGAAAGTAATTTTAGTAAAAAAAAAGAAAAAAAGATATTTTATTTACTAGTATTATTAATATTCCTTTAGAAGTAAATTTAGGATTTGGATTTTTATTATATTAAATTATATAAGAACTAAAAACTGATTATATTAAAACTAAAAGGATTTTATTAGAACTCTGAAAATTTCTAAAATAAGTCATTTTTAGCAAATTGTCTTATTTTAAAATTGGATTATAGGAGTAATTTTGGTTTAAACAGGATTTTTGAATAAAAAATTTTTTATATAATGAATTTTATGTATATACATTTAATTTTTTTTAAAGAGATTTGTTATACAGTAATACAAATTTTCTTTTTAAACAATTATATAGAAGGGTTTTTGTTATATAGCCAATTTATTTTAAAAATATATAATATATAATGCACATCAAGTAAATTGGAAAATTCTAAATTAGATTTTAATTTTATATACCTTCATTTAATTCTCTATACAAAAAATTCAAAGTATTTAAATAATTTGTAAGATTGTTTAATAAATTAAACAACATAAAATCATTTTGTTATTTCATTTAAAACAATTCTGCTCTTTAGTCTTCTCTTCTTTTTTCAAATTCCATTTGCCTAGTTTTTTATTAATCCAACAACTTTTGAATAATACTTTCTAAATTAGTTTTATTACTTTTAAGTTTTTTTATATTTTGATTATCCTCTACTTTGATAATTTCAAATTTATTTATATAGTTTTTACTAATTTTAAGAAGCTTATATAAAGTTTCTTTTTTATTATTTACTTTATATTTTTCTTAATTATAATTAGATTCTTTCTTTTTTGATAAACTTGCAAAAGAGTCAATATATGACTTTAAATTTAGTATAGGCCTATCTTTATTTAAAATTGCTTTAATTTTATCTTTGTATTGAATAATAACTGAAGAACTACTACATTTTTTTGAAGCAGAAAATTGCAATTTAAAAGAATTTAAAAAAGTATAGTGCTAGAAATCTATACTTAACAATCATGTGATTTTATTTCAAATTTTTGATTCATCACGTGAATATCCAATAGTTAATGAAAATTTGCGATTTTTGATGAAATATATAAAAAAAATATATAAGTATTTATAAAAAAGGAAATCAGCTAAAAATACTGAAAATTGTACCAGTTTTAGCTTTTTTTTCAGAAAATTGAGCTGATAAAGGTAGAATTTAAATATTAAGAAAAAAACTCAATATTTTAAACCTTGAAATGGTATTTAGTGAATAAATTTTAATCTGATTTTTGTAAAATAAACACATTCATGTGACTTTTTTGTTTCAAATTTAAGTCGATTATATATAAATAACCAAATTTTAAATGTTTATAACTTTTTATATAGACAATATTTTGAAAATCTGACTGGTAATTTAATAGTACTTGTCTTGAAGAACAAAGTTACCAGTTTTTTTTTGAAATTATATATTTTTTAAAGTGTTGAAAGGTTTATAAGTATCCCAATTTTATTGTCATATATAAACTTCTGGCATCATAACAATTAAAAAAAAATCATTATACATTTATTCTTTTTAATAAAACCTTATAATTATCTACTAAATTTTTTCACTTAGTAGTAATTTGAATATTATTATAAAACTGTTCAAAGTTAAAATCTAAAAGAAAATTTTTGGTATTTTTCTATATTATTTGGATTAAAAGTAATTTCACATTTGTATTTTAACTCTTCAAGTCTTTTTTATATTCAAAAAGAAAAGACAATATAATTATTTTCAGTCCATTTAACTTTTGAAGCTTAAATAGATTATTTAGCATTTTTATCTTTTTTATTTTTTTTAAAAAAAGTAATTTTTATTTGTATTTAATAAATGACAAAAGAAATAAGTTTAAAATTCATATTACAAATAAAAAGTAATATGTATACACTTTATTAAAAAAATAAAAAGAAAGATAAAAAGCAAATTATTAATACAGTCAACCCTTGATATAATGAACCCTAAGTTCTTGACTTCAACTTCACTATAGGGCTATAGTGAAGATTTTAAGCAATTTGATTGGCTACTTCACTATAACAAGGGTATATTAATTATAAGTGTACTTAAAATTCACTATATCAAGGGTTCGCTATATCAAGGGTTGACTGTATTAATCTTATTTTAATCTTACTTAACAAGTAAGATTAAGATTTTATATGATATTTCAATTATAATCAACTTGAGATTGAAATTAATCTCAATCATATTTTTTATAAAACCAAATTAATCTTAATCACAATTCCAATTTTAATTAAGTTTTTATGAAGATATCCATTAATAATATTTTAAAAAAAATACAAAATAGATTGTAAGAAGACTTTAGATTAAAAAGGGCGTATTAACAATACATATTTTGAAAACAGTTCAGAAAAAAATGGATGAATTTAAAGTTCTCACTGATTTGAATTAAATTCCAAAAAAAGTTAATTGTAAAGATGATGAGTTTTCAAATTTTACTGCAGATTAAAGGTAAATATTTTTATAATATATGCAACAGTCTTTTTTTGAGGAACATCTTTCAGAAAATGATTTAATTTCAGTAAGTCAAATTGTAGAAGTCAATTTTATAAAAAAGGCGTATCAAAGACTAATTAACTTAGTGAAGTTCATAGAAGAAAATTACAGTCATGATAAAATCACAGAATTTACATTTATCACTTTACTTATATGAATGCTTACTTAACTATAGATCTCTATATACACTCTGATATTTTTCCTTTAAATGTATAAATGGTATGCTAGATATAATATTTTAAATATACTTGTTACTTTTTCAAATAATGCATTTTTATCAACTTTTGTTTAAAATAAATTTACTCTTTTTCAAATAGTAGAAGGAAAATTAAACCAGAAATTATATGCTGCCTAATATTTGATAATCAAATCAGTAATATCATTAATTCTAGCATGAAATCAAAAAGCCTAAATATGATTAGTAATAGACCATTTGTTGGCTCTCTATCAGAAGCTGACTATTTTTTGCTGATAAAATAAGGTAATTTTAATTGACTTCAAGAAACATTCATAAATTAAATATCACCAAAAAAAATACATTTCCAGACAAAATACTTAGACCAGTATTTAACAATATTATCCCTTTATTTGTAAATATTTATAGACATATTTGCCTGTAATATTCAGTTATTATCTAAAAATTTAATGTGTAATACAAATTATAACAAATTATATATTTTTGGATAGTTCAAGTCTTGAACTTTCTAATTAAAAAAATTTTTTTATTAAATAATTATAAATAAAAAATTTTTTATAAAGTAAAGTAACCAGTATTGGCATATGATATCTTATGATCTATATGAATTACATGACGTGTTATTTATTTTTTGTGAATAGTTTATAATTTACAATTTTGTTATATATTAAAAATGAATATAACATAATTTATATTTTAACTTTATTTATGAAAAAATAATGATAATAAATAATAAAGTAATTGTCTGAACGTAGTGAGGACTTTATATTATAGAGCACTTATAATGAATTAATGATTTTGAATTAACCCATAAATTTTCTTCTGCTGACGTCACCTTACTAATTACCCTGTTTTTTCCTTTTTTGATATGCTTTACTTGTTTACTGGCAATTTTGTAATACTACTTATTTTATTTGAAATTTTTTTTTTAATAAAAAAAAATACCAAATAAATGAGCATGACGGACTTTAACGGTTTCTGTTTTCCTAATGATAATAAAAGTACAAAAAAATAAAAAAATAAAAAAAATAAAAAATGATAAAAAATGGCTAAAAAGGTCATCTGGGAATCTGGTCTTCTAAAAAAAAAAATTTTAAAAAAATTCTATTTACATTTTATCAAAAGTATAGTCTATTACATTACTAATAGAATTTTACATATTATAAAATTATTGTAGATCATAAGATTTTCAGGCAAATTTGCCAGTAATTTTGTAATATATAACACAAATCATATTTTTCTACATACTGGTAGATAAATATTTCAATGAGCCTTTACATAAAATATAAGTAAAGAATTTCATAAACCAATTAAAAACTTTCACAAATAAATTTGTTTGTGAGATATTTGCGATAAAAATATTGAAAATTTTGCTTATTATATAAAAATTTAAATTTTCCAAATTTTGCAACAAAAATTGGATGCATTATAGATAAAGAGTTGTAGTGCAATATTATGCTAATTTTGCTATATTTTATTATGCTTATTATATAATAATTTAAGTTTAGAAAGTTTGCAGGCAAATTTATCTGTGACTTGTATTACAGATGAAGGGATAATATCAAGTAATATGCGCTATTTAACTTAATAGTTGAATACTACATAATGAGTTACAAAATGATGGAATTTTAGAAATCATTTGAAGAAGATGCAGAAAATTTGATAATAATTTAAGTTAAAATGAATCAATTTGAAAGGTGCCAAATTGGTTCTAAAATATTTGACTCTTCAACATTATTATGTCATGTAAAAAGCTTATTGTCTTAGCAAAAATTTATGACAAAAAGAGTAATATCAATTGCTATCCTAGACAAATCCAATACTTCTTTACTACACATACCATTAATTTGCTGGATAAATTATCTGAACATAATTTAGCGTTTATTCACTAGTATAAACTTGCAGAATCATCAAATATTTGGTATCATTTCAGAGTTAAAGGTAACAAAACATGTAATATTGAATTATGAGGTATTGGGTTTTACCCAAAATCCCATAACTGAATTATTCTGGTTCATCATATTCTTGGCCAATTTATATCAAAGAAATACTGAATTTCAGGTAGAAGAAGTTTAAACATCTATTTAGTGGTAAATCCAGTCAATAGAAAATTTTATATTTATTAAAATTAGTATTTTTTCATACATTATTTTAATGAAATGATATATAATTTCAAATAATACAAATATTAGAATTTATTAAATGTCAAATTTACATATAATATAATTATTGGAATATCAAAATATTACAATTTTCTTATAAAGCATAAAATTAAAATATGAAATAAATATCAAAATTATAGTTGTGGCTGAAATTAATTTCAGAATAAGGAATTATGTAATTACGTAATTCTGTAATTATTTTAGAAATAGCCAAAAGATTTCGTAAATACAAAATTAATTTCGGACTACATAATTACTGTAAATATTATTGGTAATTACTGAAATCATATCTTTTATTTATGATATCATACGAAACTAGAGTATTTTAACAGGATAGTGTATGTGAAACTGCCAAAACTAGTTTTGCAAAATCACCGAAATGTGAAATTGTTTTAGCATTTCGGCGTAGTATGTCATATGACATACATATATTTTAATTTAATTCAACAATTATTGATTATCAAGATCAATCTATTTATACAGTTTTCTAAACCATAATTTTTTTTTTGGTTTTTTTTAGGTTGCTGAACTCCCAGACTTGAAATGTAAGTTGAAAAGGGTGGGAAATTTTTTTTAATATTAAAGAAACGTTACTAATGTTTCTTTTTTTATTTATTTTAGATTGCTGGACTCCTTGAACGAACTGAACTTGAGAATGTAAGTTGGAAAGAATGGAGAATTTTTTTTAATATTAAAGAAATGTTATTAACATTTCTTTCTTTATTTTTTAGATTGCCAGACTCCTTAGACCGTTAGACGAACTGGACTTGGGAATGTAAGTTGGAAAGGGTGGAGAATTTTTCTTTTAATATTAAAGAAACATTACTAACATTTCTTTCTTTATTTTTTGTAGGTTGCCAGACGAAAATTATGACCTAGACTTTGGAATTGAGATAAAAATTGGACCAGGAGTTTAAAAAACGTTACTAAACGTTTTTATCTTCTTTTTTAGGTTGTTAGACGAAAATTATAATCTGGTTGGAATTATGTAAGTGGGGAGGATGATAATAATTTATTATTTTTAAGAGAAATGTTTATAATGCTACTCTTTTTCTTTTTTTGTAAGGCTACCAGACAAATAATACTCAGCTTTAAAATTGAGGTAAAAAGAGGATGGGAAGTTATTATATTCATTAAGAAACATTACTAAATATTTCTTCTTTTTTTAGACTGGCAGACTTTTGAATGAACTTGGTTTATGACAGATGCCATAATTAAAATTTTAAAACTTAGAATATTTAATATTATAAATATGTAATTTGATAATAAATAAAATTTGTATTTTAAGTTTACAATTGTAATTCATTAAGGAACTCGTAATTAATTATAGATTTAGTAATTATTATTACGTAACAGAATTTGGAATATGAAATTTACAATACAATTTTGGCTACAACTATAATCAGAATTTTGCATCACAAATCAGCTATGTTGAATGTCATCTGATATGCAATCTATCATCGATTATATCTGAAATTTAACTAAAATTTGGCCAAAATTTGGCCAATTTGTCTTACTTCTGATTTGCCTTATTTTGATTAGTGTACCAATTATATGGATTGTATTAATCATTGTTTATTATTTGCATTTGGAGAATGTATACAACAACAATTTTTACGGTATTAAGAGTATAACAAAATATTTATTTTACTCAAAGATCTTATTAATTAACTTAACATTATTCATCATCTAAAACTCTTAGAATATCAAAAACAACTAATATGTTATTTAGCTTATCAAACTCGTAAAGTATATTTAAATGCTCAATTTAATTCTATTTTATGTAAATTAGATGATTATGAAGCCCAGTGTATAAAATTCATGTGCACAATGTGCACATGTGCACATTTTAATTTTTATGTGCACAATTTTTAAAATCTAATGTGCACTATTGTGCACAAAATTTCTTAAAAAAAATATTAATATAATTAATAAAAATGTGCACTATTGTGCACAAAAATTTTTTGATTGTGCACAAAAAAAAATACTTAATGTGCATATGTGCACATATAATTTTTTTCAGATTTTATACACTGAATTGAAGCCATTATTGTTATAATTATAAAATGCAAATTTTTTTTGCAATAGCTTGAAAAATAAGGAGTGAATTTTTTGAAAAACGCAAATAGACCCTTTATATGACTCTAATGTTTCAAAAAGACAAAAATAATTATGAAGAATTAAATATTCAAACATAACCATTGGAGTTTTAATACCAAGCACTTTACCAAGTAAGATGTTTAGTTCATAGCGTCATATTTTGAATCAGTATTTATGACAATAAATCCTAAATCTCTTTGGATTAAAATTATTTCAGATAATGGAGGGCATTACCATATTCAAAATTAATGGCAATCATTAGTTATTGGTTGATTGATATAATATAGAAGTACATGAATAGATTTTCTTAAACTAAGAGAAGTGAAAATAACAGTTAATTCACATTACAACATTAAAATATAGGAAGTGGCACAGTAATTTAGGTAGATCAATTTTGTAGATCAATTTTAACAATCTCATTTTTTTCATTTTTTTTTTGATTTTCTTAATTTTTTTAATTTCTTTAATTTATTTAATTAGTTTATTTTATTTTATTTCTTTATTTTATTTATTATTTTTATTTTATTTTATTTCTTTATTATTCTCATTTTTACTTTTTGTTATAAATAGTTTTGGAATTTTACTTAGAGTAAGAAGTCAGATAGTAAGAGTATAAGATCGATAATTGTATATTATTCCCAGTAGTGTAATTCAAGATAGTTTAATTCTGCCAACAAGGGATTAACATTATTTTTTGTTAAGTGTAAAAACCTACATTATTTTTAATAAAAACCTAATTTCTTTAACTGAACATCTAATGTATAATATTATTTCACGTAATTATTTACAAATCTCTCTTATATTGGTCAAACTTTAGTTAAACTGTTAAAGCATTAAATTTTCAGTCTTTTAATCGCTAACAAATTAATAAAATGATAGTAAATAATGATTTTAATGCATTTTTTATTTTTTTTTTCTCATTTTATGTTAATTAATTATAGATTATACATGCAATCAAAAGATATGTTAGAATTGAATGTAATCCTACTGAAGGAGAAAATATTGAAAGAGCACTTCAAGATTTAAACAGAACATCAGTATCACATATAGAATTAAATCAGAATATAGAATTATTGGTTAATTAAGAAAATTCAGATCAAGAAAATTCAAGGTAAATTTATTTTCAATTATCTCAAAATAGAATGATAGATTTATAATTTTATAATAGATCAAGAGTGTAAATTTATTGTAAAATCTTATTTATAAATAAAAAAATAAAAACTATACTAGCTAGAAAAACTATTTTAATTAAAAATATAATAAATACTTAGAACACTAAAACTAAATTACTGGTAAAGTAAAATAAAAAATAGAACATTAGATTTATAATTTTATATTAGATTAAGAGTGTAATTTATTTTGATTTTATTTGTAAAACAAAAAAAAAATACAATTATACCAATAAAATAATTTATAATCGATGAAAATACAATAAATAGAATACTGAAACTAAAATTACCAATAAAATTAAATAAAAAATATTGTTCATAAATAATGGAAAGTAATAAAAATAATAGAATGCTAGCAAAAAAAAAAATAATATCATTATAAAATTATATAATAGGGATAATCAAAAACCAAAAATATCAAAAATACCAAAGAAAAAAAATCTAAAACTATATCCAGCATCTCAAAATAGTTTAAGTGAAGTTGGCCTGTAACAGGTCAATTTGCTGGATACATTCATACATATTCTTTTTCTCATATTGGCAAATAGATCAATTTCTCTCCTGCATAAATTGTTAACCTTGTATATGGTACAATTTACAGCTCTTCCTAATAGTTTTAAAGCCAACTAAGCCAAATACTCCTTGGATAATGCCGAATCCTAATAAAAAAACAGGTTGTATCCCTTCAATTCTCAAGGTAAAATTAGATTTAAAAAAATTTACTATTTTTAGAATATTTTAGCATCC
>JADRCO010002842.1:0-12035 GCA_021464525.1 Rhizophagus sp. LPA8_4_AMF
GTGTTGTTAGCCGAAAATTTACTGCGCCTTCGGCTGAATTTTTCGGCTAACTACACCATTATCTCATCAGCCTCTATTAATTATAATTCTAAAAAATGTTATGTCGTTAAAGTAGAATATTTTTTTCGTAATACGTATCCTGAAAAGGTGTCTAACTGAAAAAAATCAGGTAATAATATGCTTATCTAAGTGTAATAGCATAGGCCAACATAATTTATTTTATATTTTGGTATAGGCTATGAACTATACTTGCGCTATTTTATTATTTTTAATTTGCATGCATAGGGTCATAATGTAGTGAAGTATAAACATTATATTATCACAAATTTTCTTCTCACGAAAGATTTTTAAATCGAATTAATTTTTGAATTCTTTTAGCAAAAAGGAATTGATTAGGAATTTAATTATTTCTGGCGATATCAATCGCTACGAAAATGCCAGCTGGATAAACTGAGAAAGTTAAATGGTTTAGCAGGCAAAGTCGCAGCTGATATCATAATGCATAATCAATAAAATAATCACATTTTTATTTTAATAATATGAATATCTCTCAATACATAATATAATAAAAAAAATTTGTCTTCAAAAATAAAAGTAGAGAGAAAGTTAAAACGGATTGAAATTGATCCGGATCAGATGAAAAATCAATCCGGTTTATTTTCTCTTTTTTTTTGTATTAGATGGTAATTTTTTAAACTACTAGATTGTGCATTGGGATGCAGTCTTATAATATATGAAAAAAAAATTTAATCTTTATTAATTAAAATCCATGTATAATTGCCAAAATGTTCCTTTTCAAATTCATCCTGATCGCAACTCTAGACAAAAGCAAATAAAATTTAATGAATGAATAATTACAATTAGTAATTTTTCTGCTGAATTGATATAACTTACAATTTTATCTACAACTAAATTTCCTGCTGCAGAATAAGTCTAATAAACCAATTCATTTTCAGTAGTTTTTAGAGTTCAGTTATCTTAATTTTCAGAATTAGCTTCGTTTTCAGAGTTTCATGAGCTTAATTACAATTTGTTTTCTTTATTTATTTTCTGTATTTAATTTTTTAAGATATTAAACTCAAATTAACTAAATTTTTCATTATCTATAGCAAATATGAAAAGACTAGTGTAGAAAATTCCACGTTGATCAAATACGACCGAATCATACATAAAGACGTACTTTTAATTCTGTCCAACAAAAAATGGCATTTTGTACGATTCAATGGAATTTATGATAATTTGATAAACTACCGAAATTTCAGTCGTAAACATAACAATCATTTGTATTTGATTTTTTTTATTTTTAATTTTTTTTTACCTTCCATCTTCCAATATGGTAAGTACCATATTATATGATTTTTTTATAACGTACAAATTATTTTTGCTATTTCGTGTTATATAATCTCTATCACCTTTTATTATTCGATGTATAAAATTTGGGATTTTTGGTACTCCGTCGGATATAAACATGTTATAAAAGAGAGTTTTTTTTAAAAAAACATAAGTTGTTAATATGAAACAAGTTTTTTATTATTTCATTTTATTTTTTAATATATAATATAGTACAATTAAAATAATTCTTAAATTTTATTCAAAAAAGCATATTTATAAAAGTCTGATTTAAAGTAGGGTTTCGATCCTTATTTAAACTATCCTAATTAGGATGAACCGAATACAACGGATTTAAAGGGATTATGATTCGGATTAACGGATGTAAACGGATTGTAATCCGGATTAATTGAGTTTGCTGATTAAATATAAAAGTGATATTTTATTTATAATCAAAAAAAAAGTTATTATAAAGAAATACAATAAGGATTCATTTCCTTATTATCTGGATATGTAATTTATAATCCGGATTGTAACCCTTATCCTTATTTTAATCCGGATCGTAATCCTTATCCTTATTTTTAATCCGGATTGTAATCCTTATCCTTATTTTTAATCCCCATTAAAATCCGGATTAAGGATCGAAACCCTAATTTAAAGTCATGGAGTACATGACCCATATTGCTGCGAAGCTACTTCAAAGAATATGGGGATTAATCGGTGGTGAGGGTAGAGTACAGTAACAATTTGTATGATGGTAGGTAATTAAAATAAATATTAAATTTTTTGGGTTCGATTTTTAAAGTAAGAAAAGTTAAATAAAATTAATAAGTCGTGACAGTTGTATATATACTATATATATGGAGCGTTTTATTTAATAGAAAAATTTTTGTATAATCATCTTAATGAAATTAATAAACTTACAAATTACCACTATCTTTCAAAAAAAATAAAAAAAATAATATAATAAAAATATAATTTAATATAGTTTCAAATTATTTAAATATTCATTTAGCAAGACATGCTTGGTTTTATCTATCGATAATATTTTAAAAGTCGCCGGTTTTCATTTTTACGTAAACACTGTATGTCTAAGTTTGGTTGTTTCATAATGCTGGAATAATATAAATATTAATATAAAATCAGTTCATTCTTAATTTTTTATGAATTTTCATATGTAATTCACAAAATATTCTTTCTTAGGTTTATCACTTACATCGTTAGATGTATTAACTGATTTCTGTATAAATCCATTGTGTTAAGACGGTGAATGACGCTGGATTGGGTGAGATGTTTTGCGGTCAGATCAAAGATAGGATTATTTAGGTGGATAAATAGAAGTTTCATTGAAATGCAGCTTTTTTTTTAGAGTGATTTACAGCACTTTCTTTAATTAAAAATCTACAACATTCGTATGATAATATGTCATATTATTAAATGTTTATTGAGCAGTCTAGGTTTGATTGATATATTGATCATGTCGATCAATATTTAAACGTCGCCCATTTTCATTCGATCCCTGACCACTACATTATGGGGCTGGGGTTATACCAGCCGGAGGCTGACATTGGAACGCCCTGCCCAATAACTACAACTAAAAATGCAAACGTATATCTAACAAATAGTAGTCACTTTTATATTTATTTTTAAAATTGAAATCCTGCAGTATATCGCAAATCATACCTAAATTGACTGCGAACGAAAATTATGTTGAGTACATACGTAACACAAAAAAGAGCACAATGCAGTGTAACTGTACGACCTGTAAAATGGCATAAAAGAATTTTTAAAGTTTATCCTCGAAAAAAAAAGCGCAAACAAATGTCTTCAAATAATGATATTCCAAAAATTGATGATGATGAAATTTTTTTAAGAGAATTATTAAAAGAGTTTTATCATCAATTAATAACAATTAATAATTATAGTAATTATGAAAATATTTTAAAGGATTGGATGAAAGAATTTTTTGATAATCAAGAAAATAATAATAAAAAAAATCCTGAAATAGTTTTAAAATTAATGGAAAATCATAAAGAGAATAAAAATTGGTTTTCAAGTTTAATAGGATTCTTTTATGAATATGGTATAAATGATTCTAATATTATTGATAAAAATCAATCATTAGAATTATACTTGATATCAGTTAATAATAAAGATAATAATGAAGAAGAAGAAAATAAAATAATAATTTCAAATATGTATCAATTAATTAATATTATTATTGGAAAATATTTATTATCATTATATTATTATAAAGATATTATTTTAAATAAAAGAAAATTAATTTCTAAAGAATTTAATAATTCAGAAAATGTACAAGTGATGTCACATAGCCAGTACGAAAATTTTAATGGGTTAAAAATTAGTATAGGTAATGATGAGATAAATACCATAGAAAATTATTTTGAATCATTTGATAAAAATTCTAACAACAATCAAATAGATTTGGTTAAAGAGAAAGAAAATTTGATAGAATTAAATAATTTAGGATTCTGTTATCAATATGGTATAGGTAAAGTTAAAGATGACTTTAAAGCATTTGAATTTTATTTACAATCAGCAGAAGGAGGAAATTTAGGAGCACAAAATAATTTGGGTTATTGTTATCAAAATGGGATCGGAATTATTAAAGATGAAAAGAAAGGAGTTGAATGGTATTTAAAAGCTGCTAATGGAGGTAATTTAGAAGCACAATTTAATTTAGGTATATGTTATCAATATGGAATAGGAGTAGATGAAGATAATAAGAAATCTTTTATATGGTATTTTAAATCTGCTAAAGAAGAATATTCACCAGCACAAAATATGTTAGGTAATTGTTATCAAGATGAAATTGGAACAGAAAAAGATTTAGAAAAAGCAGTTTATTGGTATAAAAAGGCAGCAGAAAATGGAAATAAATTTGCACAATATAATTTGGGAAATTGTTATAACGATGGTGAAGGTGTAGAAAAAGATGAAATAATAGCTTTTAAATATTATAAAAAATCAGCTTATCAAGGGTATTTAAACGCTCAATTTCTACTTGGGCTTTGTTATCATAAAGGGATCGGAACTGAAGTTAATAAGCCAAAGGCAATAAAATTATATAAAATGGCAGCTAAAAGAGGGCATCAGATTGCAAAATTAACCTTAGAGTTTTTTAACCATTTAGATAAAGATTTAGATTTTAGTAACAAGTGATATATTATAATTTTGCTTGCTATGATGAATACTAGGAATTTGGAATGTGTGTAAATAAGATGGATTATAGAGGCAAACTTCGAATGGTAAAGGAAGAAAGTATAATTTTAATCAATGGAAACAATAATAAATGACCTGGAAGAATTTACTATCAGTATACAGAGAATGACTATTAATTTTGCTATATAAATTGGTTTTACAAATTGGAAATATTAGAGTGGCTGCCAAAGGAGGAAATATGGGTAGTCTTGCATCTATGAATAATTAATATCTTTTTTCGATGGAATTTTTGTATCTCGATTTATTATTTATATAATTAAATTTATCACTATAAAATAAATTATATTTTATGTTAAAAATCCGATTAATAAATCTTTGTAGTAAAAAGCCTAAGCTATAAAAAGATTATAAAATTTCGATTTATCATTTTATAATTCTTTAGTTTGATAAGAAAAATAAGAAAATATTATATTTTATTGACGTAAGAATTGGTTAACTTTATTTCCAATGCAGTATTGGTTTAGGGCATTCTCACAATGTTGATTGGATAGTGATGTCATAGTGCTAAAGTACACAATCAATAAAGATCAAGAATTTTAAAAACTTGAGAATACTTAAAATCCGTTATGTTTATTATTCGTAAAAATAAAAAGTATTCTAAGATTATAATTCTATACCCTTTGCCTTCTCAACAATACCAAAAA
Source organism: Rhizophagus sp. LPA8_4_AMF (assembly GCA_021464525.1). NCBI lineage: Eukaryota > Fungi > Glomeromycota > Glomeromycetes > Glomerales > Glomeraceae > Rhizophagus > Rhizophagus sp. LPA8_4_AMF. The sequence goes on from JADRCO010002842.1 coordinate 5,217, forward strand.
TTCTAATCATTATAGCTTCCCGAACCTAACCCAGTTTTTAATTTCATCTTACAAATATTTGTGTACATCTATTTTTGCTAAACAACAAAAAAATTAATTTTTAGTTTATTAGCTTTAAATGAAGTTGCTATATGTAAAAATGAACTTATTTTTCACCTGCGTTTGTTATAGCTTGGGTAAAAAGTATTTTTATAAAACCTTTTTGAATTATAATTTTTTGTATGAAAAAATTTGGGAGTTGATTAAATTGGTATAATAAGTAAGTGATGCTTGAATAATTGTACAATGAAAAATGGTGATCCAATGGATATTCATTGAAAAAGAAATTCCCTGATTTTTTTTAGTCAACTGGATCGATTACCTGTCTGGCTTAAGAATGCCTTAAGAAAAAGTAAATAATCATACTTTATCAATACAAAAATTATTTTGTACAAACGTTCAAATCAATTTAATTCTATATATAAGCCTTTGCTGAATATTTCGCACTGCACTTAGTCAGATGCTAAAAACTCAACTGAAGGTCATACCATTTTCTTCTGTCGCCGCATAATTTTATCATGAATAAATGTCCAAATCATTCTATAAGAACCGATTATGACAAAAACTGAGGATAACATGCTCTTTGGATTGTGCAAAGTAGCTCATGTAACAACTCACAATAGTCTTGGTATTTTATATGAAGAAGTAATAGAATAAAGTTCATAAAATTCGCTAAATGGTAATATAAAATAAATATCAAGAGAGTTAAATAATTTAATAGAAATAAAATTTTCATTATAATTAGTTTATTTACAATTTAATTAATTTAATTTATTTAAAACTTTAATTTTTTAATAGTTACAATGTTACATGTCCAGAGAACTAGTTCTAGAACGTGTCACTAATGTGAAGATAATACAGAGTTTAACATATTTAAGTGTCAAGTAAATAAATAAAAACTTAATAACTTATCCGAGTTTAATTTTTACATTAAGCTCGACTTTTTTCCTTTGAGCAGGCTATCCTGCTTTAAGCTTAAAATATAATGAAGTAAATTAATAACATTTAATATAGTTATTTTCTTTAAAATTTCATTACGGTATTACTCAATAAATTACGCCCAATGTTCGTTATCGGTAATTTGGTTGGTTAAAGGCGAAAATACCAATGAAAATATTGTCTGAAAAAAAATTTCGGTACGTTCTTTTTTTAAGGTTGCCTCATTTTCAGTATACTGGCATTTTTCAAAAAGTTATGTTTTTTGTACGTTGTGGAGGTCAATCCCCGCAGTATTACCTGCCAGTTTTAAAAACTGTGCCACTAGGATTTACCACATTAAAATAAACAAACAAATTTATTTAAATTTTCCGAGTTCCAAAAGTTAATACAATTAAAGAAAAATCAAGTTCTATAAATAATATTACGAATGATCAACATGACGATCATTTCATCACAAGGTTATTCTTTCATAATATTCAATTTCCTTATTTCTTTATACAAAGTTTCTAAATTTCCATCTTTAGATATTTTCCCCATAATAAATCTTTCTCGCCAACTCATATTTCATGCGAGATATTAAACCTTAAAGTTCATTAAATTTCATTCATTAAATTTTCTATTTTCGGAAATAACTTCTTTTCGTACCCTTGACATATAACCCTTGAATTTGATTACCTGATAGTTTAACGTCATCGCGGACGTAATACATTCTAAAAATACACTTTAAAAATTATATACTTAAAATAATTATAATACTGCGCCTAACAAATAATACTTTTACTAGGTAAACTAACCCCTACAACGTGTTAGTTACAAGTTATTCATATGATCAGCTTATTAGAAGAAACAAATGTCACGTTAAATAGTAGTAGTTTTTTATCAAATTCGTGAAAATTAAGAAGGTTTCTAATTATATCGAAACTAAAGTAGGAGAAAAAATGTCAATTAGTAAAAGTGATTATGTAAATTATTACGTATCTTTGAAATCAAATGTAAAATTGTAAATTTCATTAATGAGACTTTTTTCTTCTAATAAAGTATTCATATTTTTGGAAGTTTGTGCCATATTAACTATTTACGTTTACTACAGTACTATTTTTGACTAATATTACTGTATATAAATCAATCTACTTATTTAAAAATTGAATTATACCAAATCATTACAATGTTAATAAATCTTCATGACTCCAATTATCAAAAATAATTAAACCTCGTCACGCTCACGTGATTGACGCCGACCTTCGTAAGATTTATGTCTAAAATAATTTATATTTCTCTCGTTTTCTTTGTAATTTACATTTAGTATTGAATAATAATATTATTTTTAAAATGCAATAAATAAGTTTAATGTTTTCTTTAATATATATCAAGTAGCTTTTTTTTATTGATGTCAAGTAAGAGAAGCAAGTGGCAGCATTTCTTACCTTATTGTTATAAAGAAACTTACTACAGGAATTAATTCATAATCCTTATAAGCCCTAAAATTCTTTCAAGAAAGTCAATAATCGATTTAAAGATAATCAAATTGAATTATCTTCCTCCTTTAGCCTCATGGATTGATAAAAATGATTATAAGGAATTATTATTATTATTATTATAATTATAATTAGGTAGGGGTTAAAAATATCACCAAACTGCAAAGTTGTTCGGATGACATTTTAATCACCATATCCAATAACTGTGTTATTAACTATTATCAATATTATGCAGGCGTCCAAGGCCATGCTTCATATAAATAAACTCAATAAGCTATTAACATTTAGTATTCTGTGATATTTAAACTAAATGCATAATGTAGTAATTTATTTGTACCTTGGTATAAAAAATATCAGTATGTCAAAAACATATTTGGCTGCATAATACTATCATTTATTATTATTATTATTATCTCCTCAATAAAATTTAAGAATTATTTATCATATTAGGGTAATGTTAACAAGATATTTTATCCTCAAGAAAATTAAACCCATCATGTAATATTTTCTTGCTGAATTTTTGAATTTTTGATTTTTTATCATTACAATGTATATTTATTATTTTATTATTGACAAAGACCAAGAAAATTACAATATTATATGAAGGAAAAAAAATGAATGCAGTGCTGATTTAAAAATTTTTTTTGATATTTCATGTTAAAAATTTATTTCAGGCCTAAAAGTTTAAAATATTTCGCGTCAAAAGCTTAAATCAAGTCTAAAAGTTGTAGTATTGAAGCTATACCAATGTCATTTACGAAGTCATGTGACAATTTTCCGTTACAGACGTGACGTTTAAAAAAATGACGTAACTATAAGAGTTTCAAATGTCTGCACCCCTAATTCCGATCCTAAAATATTTATTTACAATTTTCTTACTAGTACTATTAACGAGCTTGATGATAGGCCTGATTTATTACTATTACTAGCACATGAAAATACTTTTATTAGCCTTATATTAAATCTGTAGTATTTATTATTGGATCTTCTTACACGAATACATAATCATTACGTTTTTATTTTTATTTTTATTAACAGTAATATTTAGTATACATATTATTTTATAAACAAGTCAAAATTGAAAGTGTAAAATAAAAAAATAAACTAAATAAAAGAAGAGAAAATCTACTTCAATGGTGAGGTAATTATAAATGAAACTATTTAAAGTCTAACCCACTAGTCTTTAAACCCATTTCTATAATTAACTTCTTTTGTTCTTCATATTTATCCTTTTCTTTATTCTTCTTTATTTTAGGAATGGTGAGTCGGCGACCTGGGCTTTGAAATTGCAAGGTAAGTGAGTGTTTTTTTTGATTTCTTCTTTCATTCTTCATATTTCATTTTTACTAACTTTGTTTATTCTTTATATGTTTGTCATTTCACTTTTTCTCTCTCATTCCTTTCGTCCCATTCACCCATTTCTTTGCACTATTCCTTTTGTCCCATTTCTTTTGCACCATTTCTTCTGCTCTGTTCCTTTGCTCTGTTCTTTTCACCTTATTTTGTTTCCTTCTCCTTTCATTTTCCTTCTGTTTCTTTTATTTCTCTTTTTTGTTCCCTTTTTTGTTCTTCCCTTTGTTTTTAATTTTATTCCCTTCCTCCTTCTATTTCCTTCATTTTCTCCTCTTCCATCATTCCCCTTCTTCTTTATTCTTCCCTTTATTTTAATTTCGTTCCTTTTTCACCATTCTTTCCTTTTCCTTTTAATCTTAATCATTCCCTTATTTCATCATCATTTCCATTCTTCTTTTTATTTTAATTGTTTCCCTTCATTTTTTATTCCCTTTCAATTTTAATTATTCCTTTCCTTTCTATTCGTTTCCATTTCTATTTATTTCCATTATTCTCATTTTTTTTCATTCACTTCATTCCCATTTTTATCATCTACTCTGTTATTATATTCCACTTTGCGTCCTTGTACATTATTAATATAGGGTAAATATAGAATACATGGGGTTAATTTTGTTATCATGTTAGTAATTTTCTTGTAATTTAGAAGTGAACTTTTATTAATAAAGCTTTATTAGTACATAAGTATACATTTTAAGGATTCACTTTAAACTTTAAAATTGAGTGTATAGTACAAATAAATAGTATTAGAAAATTTTTTATTTAAATTATAAGTCACATGATGAGGTGAATTTTAGTAAAATTCACCCCTGATGAAATTTACCCCCAGTGAGCGTTAAAATCGTCCATTTTTTAAATAGAGATACAATTTTTTTCATAAATGGATAGGAGAAAATTTTTAAATATAAATATGAAGCTTTTTAATAAACAAATACAAAAATTTTTTTAATATAACTCAATCAGTAGTGACAACAAAATTGCCATACATCAACCTAATCTAGTTACTTTATTGTAAAAACCGTAAGGATGAATAGATATATATATATAATTCAATAAATAAAGAATAAATAACAAAATTATTACTATTGATTTGAAATTTTAACCATACATTCTAGCAACTCAGAATATTCTTGAACAAACATTTCACTAATATCTTTAGTAATATTGCGACTTGTATAACATGCTTGTGGATGAGTTTGTATAATAGAAGCATTTGCTTGTTCTTGTACTAAAATTTTGTTAGCCTCTACAAATTCTAACATATCAGTTTTTAATTGACTATCAATATTAGATATTTGGAAATAAAAATTTCCATCTTTGTTTACTTCATAAAATTCATTAATGCTTCTAATCCATTCAGATATAATATTTTCAAGCATTATTATAGTTGGTCTATTGGAAGGAACTGAATCCCAACATTTTTTCATTAAATCTATATAACATTTTGGAGTATTTTCAATAATTTCAGGACGTTCACCTTTACAAACACTCAAGATAAGGTGGTGATCATGTGCTACATTTTTAAATGGGGGAATACCTGATGTAAATTCCCACATTATCATTGCAAAACTATAAATGTCACTTGCTGGTGTATAGGGTTTATATCTTAATATTTCAGGTGCCATATAAGGTATTAGAGTTTGGATCCGTTATCCGTTTGAATTTTCAATGAAATTGTAATTTACAGTTACAAATAAGTGTTTGAAACAAAAAATTTTGAAATATATATTCTTTGCAGAATTGGTATTTCATTCATAATATTTATTTCAATTTTATATATAGCAATAGATTCACTATACACAAATTACACTTTGGATATCCGTTATCCGGATATCCGTCGGATATTGATTTTTATTTCAATTACTACATTATTATGAAAATAAATTTTTAAAACTCTTTCATTATAGACGATCATTGGCTTAATGACTATCTGCTAAACCATTTAAATCTGCGAGTCTTTATCTATAAATCTGAATGATCGTCCAAATTATTAATATCCGTTCAAACAACGGATCCAAACTCTATAAGGTATAACTCCATAAATTTCATTGTTATTTTCAGAATTTTGTAAATCACTTATAGGTTTACATAATCCTAAATCAATAATAAATAACTCATTATGATTATCTGACATTAAAATATTACCATCATGAAAATCACCATGAGTTAAATTTGATTCGTGAATTATCTTAAGCCCTAATACAATCTTTTTTAATAATTGTAACTTGTCTTGCCACTTAAATTTAATTATATCAGATAAACATTTTCTCAAATTTCCTTTTTTTGCATAACTCATTACTATTATATAATTTAAATTATTTGGATCTTGGGTAATTCCAAAAAATTGAATAAACTTTGAAAATGTATTTTTCTGACAATTATAATGATATTTCCACTTTATAAATAATAAAAAAAGTATTAAATTTCTGCAAAAAAAAATGAAATGTTTTATTAAACATAAATACTATACCTCATCAAGAAATTTACTATTCAAACTTGATGAATTCTTAAGTGTTTTAAGAATAACATCATAATCTGTTTGTCTAATCCATTGTTGTTTGCCAAAATTCCAACTAAAAATAGGTCCATCTGACCAGATAGCTCTATATATTTCACTAAATCCTCCTTTGTCATAATAATTAATGCCTGATAATTTATTATGAGGAATCAACTCTAAAATTTCATAATTATTTTTAGCATTTATTTGTGCTTCTTGAATAAATTTATCAATGAATTCATTTTTACTAGTCCACTTTGAAAAATTTTGTTGAAATCGTTTAGCATTACATTGTTGGCACCACCAGTAACCAGTATATGGTTGTTTGCATTCATTACATAACTCATCTTCATCTTTAGGAATTACTTTAGTACTTTCTGCCACTTTTTGATGCCAATAAAAGGCTTTTTCTAAATTCTTTTCTGTTCCTTCTCCATTTTCATAACAATTGGCTAAATTATTCATTGCTTTTTCATTTCCATTTTCTGCTGCTTTTTGATACCAATGAAAGGCTTTTTC
>JADRCO010002843.1:0-12028 GCA_021464525.1 Rhizophagus sp. LPA8_4_AMF
TATTTTCACCCCAGATAAATCCAGGATAAAATATGGATAAATCCAGGGTTTAATCCAGGGTTTAATCCCAAACTTTTGATCAGTATGGCGCTTCATAATATTGATTTAAAATCTTTCTTCTTTTCCAATTATATATAACCTGGTAATTTCTTAGCCAAAATGTAATTTGTAATTTGTAATATATAAATTATAAATAATTATGTACAGGTAATTCATAAATAATTAAATAATTATATATAATATATATATATTACTTTATTAACTATTAGATAATTAACAAATCTATATGTATATACTAAATAGTATACAGTCAAGAGTCAAGACTTCTATGTAAAAAACAGGGATTATATAGAGTTGTAACTATATAAGAGTCAATTTATTAGTAAAAATAATATGTAAGTTAAGCAAAAATAGATGCTTATAAAAAGGTGTTTTTATATAAAGAATAATTATATAGATTGTATTAATTTTTACATCTATTTTTTACTATTTGAACATTTTTTTTAAATTAACAGTTTCAGTATTATCAATAGGACAATAGGTATTAAAATAATGATCTCATTTTTTATAAAAGCTATATTTTATTATAATTTAATATTATACTAATATTATTATTTTCTTGAATATTAGTTTGACTTGTATAAATATAATATATTGCACAATTACTTTCTAAAATTTTTATAGCACTTTTATTCTTTTTTTATTTAAGTTTATTTTATTAAGTGTAATATAAGATTTTAACTATCCCCTTTTCCTTTTAATAATTATGTAATAAGTGTTACTCCTCTTATTACTTTTTATAACTATATTATCTTTTAATTTAATATCATTACCATTATGATTTTTTTGCTTATTTTAAATAAAATCTTTTAATAATTTCACTAATTTAATATCACTTTCAGTTTCTAATACAATATTAATTGCAGTTTTAGCAATTAAAAATATTATATTAAAACAATTTCTTTGGAAAATAATTTTCTGAGTATTTTTTATAACAAAATCTTAAAGTGTTTTAAACTTTAAAAGTAAACTCTATTATTAGTGGTATTGTATTAGTTTTAGTAGATAACTCTAATGCTAATAAACTAGTAATCCAATAATAAATAATTTTATATTATAATTTTTTTTATTTTTTTTATTTGTTGCAATGCATTTGTTAGTTAATTGCAAAGAAGTCAATAAATAGAACCATTTTGCAATATGTCTCTTGGCTAATAAGGGGAGTAATACTTATTATGTAATTATTAAAGGGGGAAGGAAGATAGTTAAAATCTTATGTTACACTTAATAAAATCATATGATTTTATAATATAATAATTTAATTGGCTATTAAATCTAACAAGAGAAGGAGGAAGAAGGACCCCAAAAACTATATATAAAGGTTGTTTTAAAAAATTGAATTTTTTATATGAACTTTACCCAAAATCTGATTGGATAATTGGTTAAAAAAGGAAAAAAATTATAATAAAACTGGTGTTACCTTTATTTTATGTATGTAATTTAGCTATTTTTAGTAATAATTTGCAAAATATTTTCTTATGACTTTATCTATTTTAAAGGTAACCTATCTATAGAGTTTTCAGGATCCTGAAGGAGATAAGTTTATATTAAATTAAATATAACATAATATGTGTTACCGCTCTAATCTTGCAATGAATCTATAAAATATCTGACTCATAATACACCTAAAGGGTAGTATTAGTTGATTTGTATAAAATAGCGAAAATAAGATTGTTGATTTAATTCTGCTTAATAGGTTAATTATTAATGCATCTATTAAGGTAGAAACATTAAGCAACCTAATAATAAACAAGAATTATAAAATCATAATACCAATCGATCTAATCAAACAACGCCCTGTGATTTCATCAATTATGTGTGTCAACAAAATGAAGTTATCGAACGTTTTTGTTGATGATATAGATCTCACCTTTATCAAAAAATTAATCTTATCACAAATTCTCTGAACAGAGCTAACGTCACTACTTAACATAATGAATTTAATTCTGACCAATAGGTTTAACATATATACAGATGGATCCTTAGATAAACATAATGTTGATGAACAGGGATGCATTATTATGGGAGCGGGTTGGATCTTACAGCATCATGAAATTAACTTCACATACAGAGTAAAATTCCACTTTTCATCAATACAGCCAGAACTAGTAGCAATTTTTACAGCTCTTTTAGCTGTTTCTAGTTATATTATTTTAAACATTTATACTGATAGTCAAACGGCAATAAATGGCATCACTAATATGAAACAGCTAAGTAATAATACAGACCGGCAATATTTTAAGCAATGTAATAATATTATTCTACAAACAATATGGAATTTAGTAGGCGCAAAATATATTAAGATATCCTTGCATAAGGTAAAAGGACACTCAGGTTGCTGATAAAATGATGCAGCGGATTTAATGGCTAAAATAGGTGGATGTTTAGCTAGGGTATATTCAGATAGAATTATTAATGTTAGACACTTAGATAGTTATATTTGTAGTGTTAGATTTTTACCATTATGGAATTATATAGAGTTAGATAGGAATGTACGATGACTTACAACAATAATATCTGATGCACTGAAAGAAGTGTGATGGTCATTTAACAAATATTGGGCTTCGTATTTTGATGACACATATTCAGAAAGTGAATGGAAATGGAACTTGAATTGGAAATACATCAAGAGTATATCTCACAGATATTGTACTACATTTGATATTAGCAAAGAACTCAATAATTTCATCAAACTTTCTAACAATTTATTACTGACCATAGATAACCTTAGAAAATGTTCTACTATTTATAACGAGGTATTATGCCCAATGTGTGAGCAAGAAGAAGAATCATTGCTCTACATTATGACTTGCCCAATGGCCAATGTATGAGAATGGATTTGAGATACTAGAACATGATGTTGTTTCCAAAATCGCCAAATACATCAAAAAACACACAAAACTAAAACGCTCTTTTAATTTTAAAGAACTAGACTCAATTATTTTTGAATACAAGGATGATGCATTCCCATTACTCAAAAAGAGGAATCAAATAAAACTAACAAAAGGACTAATTTTATCATCCATTGTCAGGAATTTATCCAGGCTCATTTTTAACAAACAAGTTAAGTTAGTGGTAAGAAAAATTATAAAGCTTTTTCATCAGAATTTCAGAACGCATATATGAAAACCGTGTTGTGAAAAATTGATAGTGATCAAGAATTTTCTTAACATATCTAATATGATGAAATGTATTTATTCACAACCCAAATCACCTATACAACCTTCAATTAATAGAGATCTAAACACATTAAATCCAAGTTTGATTTCAAACAAACAAGCATTATTATAAAATTGCATGGAAAGATGCAAATCTTACCTTACTAATTTTTTTTCCAATGGATCATTATCACCATAGAAATCAATAAAATCACACCTGGGTAATAGTTATTTTGTAAATAACTTAATTGATTCTGAAAATAATTCTGAAAATAATTTGGCAGCATAGCAGGTCCTTTAGCCACCTTCTGTAGACCGTAAGAAGCGTTTCTCTAAAAAAATCTGTCTTACCACGTGATTTACTTACGCAGAAAAAAAAGCTAATTGATAGTACACAGATGGGATCAATTAATTGATAACAGATGGTTTACAAATTCTGAAAATTAGTATAGCTTAGTTTTTATTTTTACTTAATGTATTAGATTACTTATGTCTGTATTAATTAATTTGTAAATGCGCTGCAAAAGGAAAAAAAAAAAAATTATTAATGTATCAATACTTAATAAATAATTTTCTAATAGGTATTAAATCTCCTTTGATGATCCAATTATTTTTATTCATGCAATCTTGTTGAAGGTTAATATTTAATCTTCTAACTATTATAATATTATGTAAACTTAATTGACGATTTGCTACTTAAATAATTTAATGGTATAAAATGATCAGCAATCTATAATTAATCTCATTAGATATTTATATATTAAATACTATTGCTTCTAAATGGTATTACATAAGTTTGAAAATGTTTTATTACAATATAAATGCCCTAAAAATACATTAAAAAAGGTGTTATGTTATTTGTGTATAATTTCATAAAACTAGTAAAACTAAAACATTACCAAAAAAAAATAAAATTTTTTTTTATTTCTTTTTTTAAAATATTATTTTATTAATCTAAGTAAGAATATATCATATATTATATAATAGTGCAAAAAAAACCTTGTATTGCAAAGTTTTTACTGTTAAAATAATAATCAATAGATATAAATAGTTAGTAAGATATTGGATTAAAGCAGGTTTAATCAAATTAGCATAGTTTTTATTACTTTCATGCATGTATTCTGTAATGTAAATAATTTCTTTAGCTGGAAAGGATACTTCATATTGTTTTATTTTACTTATTAAAAAAGTTATATAATATAAAATACAAAATTAATTATGAACTATGAAGCCTGCAAAATTAATTATAATTTGCTGGTCATTTTCTCCAATTGAATGTTAATTTATCTTTTATTTATTATATATTTATTATTTTTAAAACTAAAAATACTAATTATTTAAAAATGATTTTTATTTATATATGCGATGTTCAAATACAGATTTTTAAAAAGTAAATTTTTTATGCAGATTATATAATGTTAGACAGAATTAAGTATAATAAAAAATAAAAGAAAAATAGAATTTGTTAAATAAGTTAAAATTGACATTTAAAATCAACTTTAACACTTTAAGTAAACTTACAGAGTAAATAGAAATACAAATACTGTATATTTTTTTTAAAATTATATTTATTAAAAAATTTTACATATAATTTTTTTTATGAAATTATATGATATATGTATGACATCCAGTATAAATGAAGAAATTTTTTTATTTTTTTTTTATTTTTTTTTTTCTTTACAAAAGGTGTGATTATGTTTATTGATAATAATGCTAAAGTAGTACAATATATTTACAAAAGTAAAATAAAATAAAGTATTCTAATTAAAAATTAAGTATTATCAACTAACTGTTTCTCTGAAAACAGAAAGGACCAACCAGTTACCTTAGGATTAAAGGTGATTTATGTCATGAAAGACTCAAAAATATCTCTATTCAGAGACTATATTTTTCTTTCTAACTAGTGTTAGCTACATATAATTACTATTAGGTGTAGAATGATTAACTTAAGTAAAATTCTATCTAAAAAGGTAACTATAAATACATGGGATTTAAAACCTATATTAACTAGTATAAAATAGTTAGACTATAAACAAGTCAATTTAATGCTATGTATTATATTTTTCTTTCTTTTTCTCTTTTTTCTCTTGTAGCAAACGAGTTCTCTTCCTACGTTTAGCATTCTTGGTCAATGGAATTCTAGATCTCTCAGCAATTCACTTTTGATACCATTTTTCAATGATATTCATGTTATATATTAGCCCACTCCTATCACAGTCAATTTTAACTTATAATGCTTCTGCTTCTGATATTATATATAGTCTCATACTATTCAACAGTTGCTGGAACTTTTTTAGGAAGTACAATTTCTTTGAACTCATGTATCATATAGAAATCAGAAATTTTCTTATTTAATTCGTGATCCACATAAAAAGTAGAGAATCTAACTATTAAAAATTGGGGAAACTTTGCTATTTTTTTCTTTATAAACAAGTATGTATTTCTTAAATATAATTTCAAATATAAAGCTAAATATATATAAATACATTAGTCAGTTATATTTACTTAAAGTTTGGTGCCTTTTTTAAAGAAATAAAAAATGTTTTATATGTGGTAAAGTTTTTGTATGCCACTCACGGATTCCTGTGTAATAATTGCAAAATCCTGTGTAACCATATATATGACTTCTATCTTACCTGTATGCATTATTAAATGATATTATATAGTTCAAAAAAGTAAAATTTACACTATACTAGTGTAGAAATTGGTGTTAACCCAACTTTTGATAAAAGAAAATTCATGTAAAAATCTGTTTTATAATTTTATACTTTCCCCAAATTTTATTAATCAAATTCTTTACTTTTTAGATGGATTATGAATTAAATATTTATTTATTTAATAAACAATAGAAATTAAAATATACTCTATATATTTATATAAAAATTATTAATATATTAACAAAATAAATATATTCTTAATTGTTAATGCTTTTAAAATATACAAAATAATAAAACTTTTGTATTAAATATTGCTTTTAATTGCCCAATATAAATAAGCTCCTAAATAATAATTTTATATAGTAAAATAATAGCTGTTTTTTAATGATTTATTACCAATTTAAGTTATTATACAGAGTCTTTATTTCTTCTATTGTTTATACCAGCAAATGTAAATAATATTATCTATAAATTCAAAAAATTATTGATCCTTAGATTTTTTGGATGGCTTTTCCATTTCTTGTTCAGCTTTTCGTTTCAATCCAAATGTCACCTAAATGTAAAAAAAAAAAGATAAAATACAAATAAAATTATTATTATAAACCAGGCAAAAAAAAAAAAAAATTATATACCTTTTCTCTTTCAGGTGCATTCATACTTTGACCTGTTAATCCACCATTTACTGTAATAATACTGGAACTACTTATTGAGGCAGTTCCAGATGCCTTGGAAGATCCTGAGTGTTTTCCATTATTACCCAATGTCATGCTTGGAGGAACTACACTAAAAATATAAAAATATACAATAAGTAAAATTTTCAATTCATTTTAGCTTAATTAAACTAATTAATAAATATTACATACGCTCTATTACCAACAGATAATACAACATGTGCACTTCCACTAGCCTTTTGCCTCTCTTGCAAAGCCGTAGCCATATTCAATGGTGTATCAATACTACTCATAGCTTTAAGCTTACGTTCTTCTTCAAGCTTCTTAAGGCGTTTTTCTGTTTTAGCTTTTCCAGAAGATTTTCCATGAAATTTGTGTGATAATTGTCGAAATGCTTCTTTTGGTGTAAGTTGATTACCAAATTCATCAACATATTCCAAATTAATATCTGGTTTATAATCTTTGAACCTTGCTTCCATTTCTCGCAGATGCTCACGATCTCTATAACTACTTTCACTATCTCGACCACCACCACGATATCCTTTTTCTTTTGCTTTTTGTTTTTCCTTTTCCCTTTCATTTTGTCTTTCTTGATCTTTTTTACGTTGTTCGGCAAGCCATTTTTGTCGCTCTCTTTGAATACGTTCTTTATCAAGCTGCTCTTCATTGGGTTTAATTGAAAAACCTATATAAAAATTAATTCCATTTTAATGGATTATTATTATATTGCAAACCATTTAAATAGTTTGTTATTAAACATTACCTTTCTGTTGTAAAAGGGCTAATGTTGCGGCCATACCACTACTAACCAAAGGTTCTTCTTCAACTACACCAGTCTAAATAAATAATAAATAAATAATTGATAACTAGATTATAATTGCTATTCTAATAAACTGACTTACTAATTTTGGTTCATCTTGAATATGAGCCATATCACTATCCTCTATATTTCCTGCTTCTTTCCAACCACCTTTTTTCTCTTCTGTAACTTCATCCATTACAACATCATATGTTTCAACTTCTTCTTCTTCTTCTTTTTGCTTCACAGGTTCAGATTTAGATTGTTGATCTTGTTTATGTTCAGCTTCAACAGGTTTAGTTATTGTTGGAGCAACAATAAGAGATCTAACAAATTCTGATGTATCAGAGATTACTAATCCTTCTCCAGGTGTCTCATTATCTTCATTTGTTGATTCATCTTTAGTTTCTGTCACTAATAAAACAACTCCAATGTATTAGTTAACAGCTTGAAAATTTATGTAAATGGAAATTGTAAACATACAAATTCTAGCAATCTCCTCAACATTTGTTTTTGTTACTTTTCTTGTTGCCATTTTTCTTGCTCTAGCTAAAGCCTGTTGGAGATCATCATCATCAACAAAACTAACATCATCAAAATTTTGTCTTCTAACTTGGTTATAAGTTACTACAGAAGATAAATTATCAATTTCCATTGCATTAGGATCATTTACTGTTTGTTCATCTTCGTCATCAACAACCTTCTTCCTTACTTTCTTCTTCTTTTTAGTCTATTATGCATAAACTAATGTTAATTTTGGTTAATGAAATTTACAATTTATAAAAATAGTTACTAATCTTTAAATCTAATTTTTTTGATTTAAAAATAAAACAAAAAAACCACATACCTTTGGTTTCTTGAAAGTTATTTCAGATTCTTCTTTAGTATAGTAATCTTTAATTTCAATCATCTCTATATATAAAATGACAAACTTTGTTTATTAATTGTAATCTAATATTATATAATTTTTCCAAAATAGCTAATAAAATGATATTACTATCATAAGACAAAGAAATTGATCTTGACTTTAAGTTCTCTGCTACTTTATTCTTCCGTTCATCTTCATCTAATTGAACAGTACCATCGTTTCCTAATTTAAACCCCTAGAACAATTATAGATAGAGCTCACTTAACATTAATAATAGTGATAATATAATCCATTATTAAATCATAAATATATTTACCATTCTCCTATTTCCTTCAATTTCCTCATCATAATGTGATAAGAAACTCTTTTTAGGTATTCCTCCTCCTCCAAAATTAAATTCTTCATCATCATAACCAGTATAAATTGGTTTTTTCTTTTTATTTTCTAAATTCTTCTTAAGCTTTTGTTGTTCTTCAAGTTGTACTGAAACTAACTGATCACCTTCCTCTACAAATAAATTGGTTAAATAAAAGAGTATAACAGAATTTAAATAACACACACATTACCTTCATTTTCAAGAATGCTTGAGTCTCTTAAAACTAAAATGCGTTCTTCGCCGTCCTGAAAATCTGAAATATCGTGAGCTACTTGCATTTTTTTTTTAAGACTAGTGATTTTTATTTTATTTTTGAAGAGTAGTAATCTAAGTCTAAGACAATAAAAGCGAACGGTACCGGAGTACAATTACACTAAGACTAGTGATTCAAAAAAAAAGAAAGAAAAAGAGGTTTTATGTATATTGTCAGATGATTTACTGATTATATAGCCAATTACTGCACCTAAGACTTACGTAATCACAATAGTACCATATCCCCGTGATAAACAGTCTCTCTAATAAAGAATAGCATAAATGCTAGTAAAAACTCAAATAATGCAATTAATTAAACACGTCCAACATGTGATTACGCGAAATAACATAGTGATGACTAATGGTTAGTGTTCCTCATGAATTGATTTGTGAGCGATGTAACAAAAATTAATACTAAAGATAAAAACTTATTTTGCGATTATCTCAAGATCTAGCAGTCTAAATTTTATAATTTTTTTTTTCATTTTAACATGCTCTATGAGAGCTACAAAATAAAAAATAATTATTTTTGACTTCAAATCCAAGTCCGAATCAAGTAGGGCAGAAATTTGTTTTGTGCAGAACATTATTAATGGTAGGATTTCTAAATATTATATAAAAAAAAGTTCAATTACTAAGGAAATTAAGTGAATCTATGCTTTATTGATTAACTACTTGTCTAGATTTTTTAATAGTTTTATTTAGTCCAATAAGTCCTATAATTAATAATTGGTAATTAAATAGCTATATTAGTTTGCAAGAAAAAAATGGTTAGTAAATAGTAAATTTTAAAGAATTTTTTTTATAGTTAATTTAAAAAAATCTATATATAAGTATAAAATAAAAAAAAAATAAATAAAGTAGAACTAGAAAATAAAGTTATTATTATTAAATTCTTTTCATTAAAATAAACTCAATAGTATAAATTTTATTAAATTTAGATTATTGGTTAATTAAAAAACAGGGGTATATAGTTTTAAATTTTTGAAGATACTTCTAAAATAAGCAATTTATTAAAAATTTTATATGATCAATAAGAAAATTCCATATATGATCTATATATAGATTATTTGGAATCCTAAAAATAGATAATTAGTTTAATTGATTTGAATTATTAAATTATAAGTTAAATCAGATTATAATTATATATAGCATCTACTTAAATTTCAAATTTCAAATTTCAAATTTTCATATAATATTAAAAGGTTTTATTTTTTATCACACTTGTGATATGTTGCATCCTATAATGTATTACATGTAAAAGTCAAAAATAACATTCCAAACCCTTTTTGACATATTAAGAAAACTTGTAGAACAGCCAAAAATACATATAGTATAAGGTTTTTTATAATACATAATATATGTATAAGTCTATAAGATCACATACCAGGATTTTTTAAAAAATGAAAAATCTTAACTAAATCACATCAACATAATTATCGCCACTTTCAAAATTGTGCTACCCTCCTGCAGATCATCTAATAAAAAAAATTATGAGATTTTTATGTCAAAAAAAACAAAACTTTCTTAGTAAAACAACTGTTGTACCATAAATTTTTATGATTCTCTAGCAATTATAGCATCTTTAGCCATATTTATATATACTACATTTCAAATATTTCTTATTTTCTTTTGCTAATTGTATAATTATTTTGACTAAAAGTTTTTGATTATAGCCATTTACTTGATGCTGCCAGCTTTTAGCATAGATTTAAAGTGGCGAATAGTTTATTTACACTATGATAGTTTTTCTATAAAGAAAATTGCACAAATACTCTACATAAGTAAGTATACTGTGAAGAAAGTTTTAAGGATTTACAGAAAGTGAGGATGTATATTTGATCCATTGCTAAAAAAGCTGAACGTCACAAAACTTTCAATGTAGAAGATATGAAGGCAAGTTTTTAAGTATCAGTAAAAGATCTTTTATTATAAAATTATACATCTTTTAACAAATCAAATTAATATAGACATTAAAGAAACTTATAGCCGATAAAGTGGATTGGTATCTAAACGAACTTGTATCTGAAATGGAAATTTTAACTGGAAAAAAAGTATCTATTTCAACATTATGACATTATGGCGGTCTTTGCATTTTTGTGGTATTATATGAAAAAAAGTGAATATATTAGTTGCTATATTATATTATATTTTTAATTGATTATAAATTATAATAGCTTTATAAAAGTGCTAAAGAACAAAATGAAATACTTCGTGATGCATTTATTGCCAATATAGGAGCCAATTATACTTCTGACCAACTGGTTTTTTTAGATGAGTTTGCTAAAGATGAACAGAGTTTATTACGTGGATATGGATATTTTTTGATGAATACATGTGCAAGAAAAAATGTAGTATTTGTGCATGGTAAGAGATATACAATTTTGCCTGCTTTATTATTGCAAGAGTTCATACCAATTGAAATTATTGAAGAGAGTTGCACTAAAGAGATGTTCAAAAATTTTGTTATTACTGATGTAATAAAATATACTAGGAAAACGGAAACCGTTAAAGTCCGTTGTGCTCATTTACTTGGTATCCTTTTTTATTAAAAAAAAAAATTTGATTAAAAAATACGGAATACCAAATAAAATAAGTAGTGTTACAAAATCGCTAGTGAAACAAGTAAAGCATATCAAAAAAGGAAAAAACAGGGGTAATTAGTGAGGTGACGTCAGCGGATGGATGGAAGGAAAATTTTATGGGTTAATCCAAAATCATTAATTCGTTATAAGTGCTCTACAATATAAAGTCCTCGCTACGCTTGGACAATAATCTATATATAATCTCAATTTATATTGTAATATTTTAAAATCACTAATTTTTTATTTATTTAGTTATCTAAGATGAATCTATATCCTAGTCCTAATAGTATTATTGTTTTTGATAATGCAAAAATTCATCATGATGAAAGCCTAATTGAATATTTACAAGCATTTAGGATTCATGTAGAATTTTTTCCTCCTTATTTACCTGATTTGAATCCCATTGAAACTTCCTTTTGGTGATAAAAAGTTTTTTGAAAAAAAATTGTGATTATGTAAAAAGTTTTAATAATCCCATTTATACACTTTTTATAACAAGTTTTTATATTACACCTGTACCATTGGCCACTGCATATAGTATCTCCCAAAACCCTATAAAAAAAATTTTTACTAAAATATATTTAAAATACACTTAAAATATA